>OX393563.1:25012498-25027311 GCA_947652115.1 Blastomussa wellsi | reverse complement strand
GAACTCATTGGCAAACGAAAACACAAAATATTAAAGAGAGTGCTTTTCCTGCTCCCAACAGAAATGGCGGCATTAAAGGGGCATTGTCACGGTATTTTGGTGTCATTTGAAAATGCTGAAATATGTCCTTGCATCAATAGAAACCCATACATAATGGTGAAGTTTTGTTACCTAGGACTATAGCGCCACACTAAAACCGTTTATTGCCGCCTATCACTTAGGATGGCAAGGATGGAAATGGAATGAAACTTGAAAAAGCTAGCCAGTTTTATTCGATTTCTAGAGCCAGTCCTTGAAAACATCGCCAGAAATTCATTATCATTTGCTCTCTTAGCCACAATTCGTTTGATATCTTCCTGTTAGTCCATCACCAGGAAATTATTTTAGCAACGAATGAAGCTGAAAACAGCAAAACTCCTGTGACAGTGACCTTTTATATGGGAAATTAAGTGGAATTTTAGTACATTAGGGGTTCCCATCACGCAAATCATTAGCAGACTGGCGTAATATAGATGTTGAACTGATGTCGTGTTTCTTTGCGCAAAGCCTAGAGGGTCTAGGGACTAGGGACTAATTTGTCTTTCATGACATATGGAAGATTTGTAGAATCAGTCACAATTTCTTTCTTTTTCTCATTTCTGTCCTTATTTTTTTTCTTAGGAGATCAACCTTCTTACTTCTTTACGCTACTCAGCTTCACACAGGTGGTTAACTTCTTCAATAGCTGTGTGAACCCCATCATTTACTGGTGTCTTAGCGAGCAGTTCTCGAAAGGATTCAAGAAAATTCTGAAGTGTAATAGATTCAACTCATGGACGAGACAGCATTCGTCCACAACCTCATCAGATCCAAATGTTCAATCGAACATTAACCCTCACACTGTTCCGACAAAAGTATGACGTTACAGGACGTGATGGCGGGACACTTTCTACAGGAATGACCCCTCAACGTATGGACAACGAAAGGTGGTTGTCTTATGGGTTGAACGCGAACTTTGAAGAACGATTAGATCAATTTTACAAAGCGGCCACGTTGCAAATTGTGCAGAAGTGTGAAACGTATAAGAGGTAGCGTTGTGGTGGACGAACATTCTATCGGATTACATTGGCAAGAGTATTCGACGCGACAAGATAAGTCTGGCGGTTCTGTCACAGTTGACAGACAGCTTAGGGAACCACTGAGAAAAGCTTTGATAGCCTGCAGCCTTGCACTACAGGACATGGAAAGATAGAAATCGCAACAATATGTTTCCTGAGTCAATGCACCATCCATCTCAATGCACATTGAACGTGAAGCTTGCCTACTAGTTCAAATGCCTACCAAGAATGACTTTCACACAGCTATAGCAAAGATGGCAAAATGGTAGCTACAGAATTTAGGATAATGAGTCAAATTATAAGTTAACTGTTTCTGAAATACGCATGCCAAAATTAAAAAAAAACCTCCTGTGAAACATTTTTTCTTCAAAACTATGCTATATACCGGCTCTATACTGAGAACACGAACAACTTGGAAAAAATTCCTGGTTTTCAGAAAAAAATATTAACTCCTGTAAATGTGTTGCTAATTAAGTGTTGTACATAGATGCATATATAAATTCTATTATTTTAAGCTATTATCTTAGTTTTACGTAAAATCATACTGACGAGTACAAATAGTTTCCTTGTATATATTTAGTGTCTCCGCAAATAAATAACAATGACAACATGTACTTTTTTCCAAGAGGACAAGGTAACGAATCTTCATATTTAGATGATCTGATTGGTTCTAAGCGCTGTCCGGATTTACCTATCTCTGCCCACGTGCACGGTAACACGCGCAATTTATGCGAAAATCTAGCCGGGAGACGAAGAAACTCATGTTAGTTTTGCTCAACAAATCGATGTAATTGGTCAAAAGCCGTTGTAAATGAAAGGAAAACGTAGCAATGGAATTAAAGGCCTTAAAGTTCTCCAAAAGGCGAGCGCTGTTTGTTCATTCGCACTGATTTTAATTTAAAACGCCGTGTCTCTATATTACTTTTTGCCAAAACCGAACTGCATTTTCTACCATTCAAGAAGATGAGATGTCTTAATAACAGTGAAATTAATTCTCGCAGTATATTTTGACCTACACCCGAGTACACGGCGGCCATACTGCGCATGTAGAGTTCACTCTGACTCGCCCCCAGTCGTCTCCAATGAAAAAAGAGCAAGACGCGATGGACGATGTATCCTTTCTGCTTCCTTCCCATCATTCCTCGCGCCTATTATTTTTTCTAACAAGGGACGACTGGGGACGAGCACGTGACGTCATAAAATTCTATCGTTGTTTTCTCTCTGTGACGTTTGTAGTGCTGACTGTCAAAGGGGCCATCATCGCGCCCAACAAATTGATCGACAGTCAGCAGTACAAACGTGACAGAGAGAAAACAACGATAGAATTCCATTCACTCTCACATTTCACCCTCACAACCACGCAGTAAAATCCATCATTCTCAAGAACGTTTAAATTACTTCAAAATGATCCCGACACTGGTAGAATCTTTTCGCAACCTCCATTAATTTCATTCAAACGCGACAAAAACATAGGTAACGTTTTATTCAGAAGTGCATTCCAAACAAGTGATCAACCCGGAACTTTTAAATTCGCTCGCGCACGATGCAAAACATGCCCTTTCATTCACAACGTTACAAAATATCGGGACCCAAGCGATCTATCAAGATCTCTAATCATTTCACCTGCACCTCAGCCAATGTCATCTACTGCATAACTTGCACTCTTTGCAAAAAGTTATACATCGGCGACCGATTCCGAGAACACCTTCGGGGCGTAGAGAAAGACAACAAAAATGCATCGAAACCGGTCGCGAGACACTTCAATCTCCCAAATCATTCTAAGCAACATATGGCAGTCTGCGGCCTTTCCCTTCACCAAGGAATCACGGAAAGCCGCAAAACTCTGGAACAAAAATTTATTTTTCAAATCGACACTCTTAATCCTCACGGTATCAACGAACGCTTTTCATTCAGCTAATTTATTCCGTTGTTTTCACGTTACCAGGCACCAGCCAATAGCGAAGCTCCATCTTTCTGCATATAAACAACACACGACCCACAATTCCTTGATTCGCTCCGACGAAGGACTAACGCTAGAAACGTCAGCTCTTGAATCTCTTTACGGTGGCCAATTCACATTATCAACCCAGTTGATAAAACCAAATTATAAATGTTTGTTAGATACCCTTTATGTAAGCACTTGTTTAGCCTAACTTCTAAAAATGCAGGTTCTTACTCGCGGGTTTTCATATTTGAGTTCTCGGCCGTATGCGACATCAAGCGGAGAACCGTAACAAAACCGTTTTGTTTAGAAAAAACTATCCTTTCGATTTTCAGACGTTTGAACATTTCAGATATAATAAGTGGTGTTTATGTGTAAGTACAATAGCTCATGAGCCAAAAGTAGTCGCTATTATACCACAACTGAATTTCACATGGTTTCGCGTGCATCACGGCGGCCTTATTTGTGTCCCTCGGAAGGACACATATATGGCGTCTCCATACTAAGCTTTGTAAATTTGCGTGGAACGTTTCGGCAAATAACTCGCTAACAGGGCACCTCACAGGCCTGAGACTTAAGGAAATTTGTTATTTATTTATCATCTACACTCGCTGAAATTCTAAGCTTCTGTAGTTCAATTGTTTCGAAGTTAGTTTTTGAGGGCGTTTTTGATAGCGTGCATGACAGTGAAAACCAGCAATACAAATGTTTGTAGCTAGAAAATTTTCATTCAGAGGAGGAGAATGTTGACACATGCCACAATCGATTTTCAGTTTAAAGTAATCTAATTTCCATGGATAAGAATTATTTTATCCAGCTTTTTTATAAATAAATAAAATAAATAATCTAGCAAATTAAGGAAAGAGTTTTTCTTAATTTTGGAGTGGGTGGTCTAATTAAAAGAATATTTAAGCTATAAGGTGAAGTATTTGGATGAAATATTTCATTTTGGGGTTTAAAGATCTTTGCTACTTGGTCACTCTCGCTTTTGCCAAGCAAATAGACTTCGAGATCGGTCTGTAAAAAATATGAAACTTGCGTACTTCAGAACAGTTCAAGCTTTACGAAAATACGAGGTGGCCTGCGAAGCAGATAATATACTCCAGACCGAATTTTTGCTGCCCGCAACTAAAACTTGAGTCGAGAGAAGCTGTTTTCGAGACAGTATTATGAAGTTTAGTCCCAGTGTTAAGCCCGAGGGGGGGGGGGGAAACCCCGGGCATATGTGGGGCATTTCACCTATATTGCCTTCCCCACCATCGGGAATTTGACTAAGTCTCTGGGCCCCAGGGTGGGGACGTTTGCTTTTTTCTGCGCAGAGTAATGGGGCGAATTTCGAAGTAGCGCGGCTATGCACAACTATTTTAGAGGTAATGCACTTTTTTAACAAAACCACTTCTTCTCCCTACTCACTTTCAATATAAATTGATGGAACACCTTACTTTGATGGGATTGTGTGGAGTTTCGATATATAATATAATCTCGCTTTTCATCAGAGAATCAAGCGTTGGAATTCAAATTTTCACAATAAGTACTATGAACTTTAGGGATGTTACCCCAAGGTAGGAATATTTGATCTGATTTGACCCAATTTTGGTGCCCCACGGTGGGGATTTTGACCGAAAATTCTTCTAAAAAGTCAAATGCCCCAGATATGCCCGGGGTCCCCCCTCCCCACCCCTATTAATGGGTGCATTAGTGAAACAAGCAGCAAAGACCAGCTAATATTCGCTATTCTATTCGTACATGGTGCGACCTGATTATAAACTGATCCTAACTTGACAACTGATAACAAATTTTCTATTCCTTACTTACCGTTCAATTACATTTCTTTCATCTAGATTCTAGTTATAATTCCAAGTTCTTTAACTTCTGTAAGTTTCACGTCTCTGTTCGTTCTGCAAGTACGATGGATCTGGAATATTTGACATGAAAGTTAGCGATCCTTGATTTCTTTTGCAGCAAACAAGTCAAGTTACCTTGTTGATCCGATCTTCTGCTGATATCCATTTTAAACGAAAAACGAAATAAATCGGAGATTTGATGCCGGCAAATTCCACTCATAGAAGCCAGCCTTGCTTCTGACTAGAAAATCGCCATGTTTACCGGAATCGTGGTTGCCAAGCGACAAATGATGACATCAATACGCTTAATAACAATGAGCCTTTGCGGGTGAAGAATGAAGTGCACACAAACGGCGAAATTTTGAGTCAATTTTATCCGAACTTTCGCTTAATTTCCGTACTTCAAATGATTTTTGAAGGGTTAGAAGAAAATTATTTTTGGAAGAGCAACAGACAGTTGATCCCTACAAAGGAGCATCCCAGGTTGGTAGAGAACTGCAAACCGAACAAATAGGCCTTATGACGGTTTTCGGCGCCATCTTGACGGGTGCCTACCCGTCAAGATGGCGCCGAGAAAGCGGTCAGAAATTAGTGTTTGTATGAGAATCTGATGTTAAATAACTTTTTTAAAAAATGAAGTTGCAGGCAGAAGATCGTATTCACCAAGTTTGAAGGATGTAGCTTGGGTAGAAAAAGCTTAGTTAATTTTCGAATTTTCCATACAATTGTCTGTAAATTTACGCGGTACGTTTTTCAGGGAAAAAATGGACAAATACATGTGTATGGAAAATTAAAAACTCAACTGAGCGCTCGTCAAGGGTTTTTTGCCTCGCCATTCTTTGCGCAACTTCCTCATACATTAACAACCAACTAAAGGCCTGTTGACTGAGTCAGTCCATAACTGGAGTCACTCCATAACTGTCACGCAACGCTTAGCGTTCATTGACGGACGGAGGGGACCAGAACAAAACATGGACGACAGGTCACGCATGATAGGTCTCTTTATTATGTTTTTAATTTAATCTATTCAATCATTGTTGTTACAATCACCCAAAAATATAATAAAATTACAAACGTCAATAGATAAAAAAGAAAAGAAAAACGTAAGAAAAGCAACGATTTATTGAAAAAAAATATTAATTTTATAATAGTGAATCATAAAAAAAAACTAATGGCTTCATTAAAAGATTGCATTTGTGTGTACATGTACCATCAAAGAGATTGAATTGGAAAGAAAGAAAAGCAAAAAAATTCTACATGTAATCAAAAGTAAAAGATTTCTCGTTAAAGTTGATTAACTTTAAACCTGATTAAAATTATTTATAGGCATGGATAAAAATAAATAGATACACACATGTATACACTGTAAAGCTAAATTACACATCTATGGTTAAAGCATATTAGTTATAAAATATACTATACACTAATGATAACAAACGCATCTTTTTATCATTGCAGTATTACTGTTATAATTATTTCCTTTCAGGGTTTCAAAAAGGGAAGGTTTTTTACCCTAACTCTGTAGTTTTTCTTTATGTAAACTTTACAGTGCGACGCGCCTAACTGTGGCCACCCAACAAACTTTTTTGACAAGTTATAATTAGCCAATCAGAGAGCACAAATTTGTTTGAGCTGTCCCGCCTCCTAGGAATTTACAAAGCTGTTCTCACGAAACCTGTCACGCTTTTAACAAGGAGGCGGGACAACTAAAACAAATTCGTGCTCTCTGATTGGCTAACTTGTCAAAAAAGTTTGTTGGGTGGCCACAGTTAGGCGTGTCGCGCTGTAAGTCAGAATCAATTCCCAAAACGATTCACAGCATACTCTATTACACTTATAACACAAATCCACATTTGCAAGCAGTCCCTTTCTTTTCCTTGCCTCGACACGAAAACATGTATGCAAGTGATGCGAATGGAGATATGATTGAGCAGGAAGTGGTAAAGCTGTGACCTACGAGAAGCACAGACACAGAAGGAAACAGCTCAAAGGCTTATAACATTCCAGTAGTGTCAGGCATCAGGAACAAAACTCGACTGCATGCAGTCTAAATCCACCTGCACTTAAATTGACAAGTTGAAATACATATAACTACAAGGCACATCTGTAAACCTGACATAAATGTACATTTAAATAATTATAGTTGTTCTGTTCTGGCTCAATTAATATTAGCTCTTCTGTTTTACCAAGCAGCCTGCACAAATAACTTTAATTTGTTTTATTTCCCGTGACAAATGGATCACCAGGGATTCGGGTCAAGTAGCTGTCAAATTTTCATGTTTTGTACATTAAAGCACACATCTCCAAAATTGCCCCACTTAATTAGTACAGGAAATCACACAACCTCAAGAACAATTCATGATTAATACGTATGAGTGACGTTTTGAAAATTCTCAAAATTGCATGAGCCTTTTGGCAAGTGCAATTTGAACATCAAACATGGATAAATTTTATCCATGTTTGTGTGCTTTTCTTTGTATTTTTGTTGGTTGCTGTTTCTTTTAAGTTTCTGAAGCTTGTCCTGGTTAGAGAAAACAAAATGACTGTCGTTGCTAATTTGGTTGAGTGTACTACAAAAACATTTATCCAGGTCGAATTTTAAATTTTGAGAATAGAATTTTGAAAGATTGCTATGTAAACACTACAGATTGAGAACATACACACATGAGAAATTTGGTCCTTTTCTACGAGTGAACTGAAAACTAGCCAGTTACAATGCAATAATTAAAGAAATCTCTTTCAACAGCCATACATGTATGAAAAGGTAGTTTGACAGCAAACAAATTAAAAACTGAATAATATAATATGAAAATTAATTGTGAACACAACTTTATCCCAGCCTACAGTATGAGCTAATTTATTCTGTTATGCATGCTTGGAAATTATACATGAAGTGTGGACCAAATCAAATCAGCAAAGATACTGCCATTTTTCAGAAATGAATCCAGCTCAAATTTTGCCCAAATCCCATTTCCCATCCTACGTTTGACCAAAAGAATACCTAATATTCTCTTGGTTTGACCCAAATCCCAGTCCTGTTACCATTTTTGCTTCCAAATTCTAGGTCACAGTTACCCAAAATTATCCGATTTTCGCAGCGAAAAATTTGACAAATCCCATTTTACCCCTTCAGACCCCTAACAGGTAACATCAACTACATCTTACTTCGTTAAAACTTAAACTTAAAACAAACAACATAGAAAGTAACTGGAAAGATGACTTTCCCTGAGACACAATCTGTGAAGTCTCCTCTGATTTATGAAATAAACTTTGTGTGCTGTAAAATGTCAACAAGCAATATTATTCTTCCAAAAAATTCCACATGGCAGAGTGAATTCCCAGTTTCTTAGTTCTCAAACCTCTGTGACCTAAACCAAAAATTGTTTCTCTTTGCTTTCATTTCCTTCAAAGGTTTCAGAATTCTGCATTCCACTCTTACTTTTGGAAAAATTAAATACCATACAAATAAAAACTAAAAATATAATATTAAAAACATGGGACTACGTATAATCATTGTATGACCTGTATGTTGACTTACGATTGTGAGGCTTAACACATAGTGGTGAATATTTATGCGTGTATGTTTTAATTTGGGGGGCTTTTCAAAAGTTGTAAAAAAATAGCATACAAGTGCCTCGTGCCAAAGCAAAAATAAGGTTGAAGCCTAAAAGTATGGCCTGACTTTTATTAATTCACAATCTTTCGTGCAGACAACACATCTAATCAAAAGCCAAGGACAGTTTCCAGTTGGCCCCTGACTGGATTGATTTGCATGAAAGAATGTGAATCAATTTTAATAGTGGCCATTCTTGAAATGTTCTGGCCCAATCCCAGGGAGAAGAGTACACATGGAGTATGGGTTAATAGTGAAGGACACTTTCAGGTCATTAATTTAAGTTAGCTTCTACTGTAGTGGTCATCGTACATAATGTATTACTCATATTTATAGAGAAGAAATTCCTTCATTATATTTGACACTGGTAGCTTTGATATATCTGTGAGATGCTTGGCACCAAGTGCCTCCCGGATGACAAAACGACAAGAATCTTGTAAACTCCTGGGAGTTTCTGAAAGGAAAAAGATAGCAAGATTGAAAAGTTGCCACTTCCACATTTATAAAACAAAGACTGGTTATCTTAGCTTGTCTGACACAAAGCTTGACTAAATATACTAACCAGCACCTGGGCCCTTACAAACAACTGGACTACCATTAATGTGGACAGGTTTGATCTCCACACCTGGCCACATGTGTGGGTGGACTTTGTTGTTGATTCTCATTCTTTCTCCAAGGTTTTTCAGGGGTTTCAAAACAAGCCGGCGGCTGCCGGAGTTCCACCGGCTACTTGACTGTTATGCCACCGGCTACTCTGGCCATAGCAATCAGCTTGTGACCAAAAAGCTCATTTACTGTACAACAGCCGCCTACTCTTCCAATTGATGACACCTACTACTACTACTTGAAATCCCTGTTTATTCTCCCTCCACAGAAATTCCACACTTCTAAATTATTCAAATTCAATCAGGAATCTGAGGGCCACAGGTTTATTAGTCGCCAAGACTATTCTGCAACCCTCTTTAAATACAGTTGATTTATTACCAAAAAAATGTGCCAGTTTATGATCAGATCATTATCTACCAGTAGATGGTAATAATAAGCTATTAGCGTTGCCTTCAACTTCTTCTCATGCTTACTTTATTTACTAGTTACAGCCTTGCTCATAAAACTGTGAACACCTGAAATATTTCAGGAATGTTGATTGTGTAGTGACCAATCGCAGCAAAGTTCAGGACACGCGAGCAAACCTCAAAACTGCAAACTAATTACCGCTGCTCTTGCGGTAAAGTTTTCTCACACCTTACTGGCTTTTTCTTTGTAACACAATAACATTCCATAAACATTTCTGGTGTTCACGGTTTTGTAAGCAAGGCTGTAAGAGAAGGTTTTCCAAGAAGAACTTGAATAATAGAAATTAAGTGTCTGAAGAGTAGGGGACATTATTCTTGGTGTTGCAGTCTGGGTTGTTCACATGTACATGTATTTGAAAGACAATAGACTCAAGAGGTAGGCTGCCTGTAAGGTTCATTGTCTTAAAGACTATTAGCTACAGAGGCACCTTCCTTTGGAATGCTGTTTACTGATTTACTGTTTACTGATTTTTATCATAAAGTCAACAAGGATTTTTATTTTAAGGAACTTGATTTTAGTGCCCAGTCGGTCCAGTCGCTGCCAAGGCACTACCAAGATTTTAAATTCTTCTAAATCTTTTATGTCTTATTTTTGTTGCTAATTTATATATATATAGCCTTAGCTCCTATGTGGAGCATAGCTCGTTTACAGTACTCTTAAAAGCTAATTGCTAATTTATTTAGATATAAATACGTGAACCTATTTAATTTAAATATTATTTCTCTTTTTTAGAAATTGAACATTCATGTATTCTTTTACTTTTTACCATGGTAGTTTTGTAAGTAGTTTTTATCCCTATTTTAACATTGTCTTATATTGTAACTATTTTCACATGGCCCCACAAGGTCTAAGCTTTAAAACTTATCGTGTTTAAATAAAGGATATGATGATGACGATGATGATGAGAACTACAAAATACGCTGTATATAAAATTGTGCATTTGCAGTGTGTGTATATGTGTACAAATGTACATGTATGTGTTTCCACTACTGTACATCATTACCATTTTAACTGGTATATTAAATTTTATGTTTCCATGATCAGTGCTATTCCAATGGAGGTAACTATTTTGATACATGTAACCACCTTCTAAGCTCACCCAGCTCATGGGTCTCCGTGATTAACTCCAGTTTACTTCATATCGGGAAAACAAGCAAGAGGCTAAGAGCATTCCAAGGGGTATGTGGCTACGAGTCTTGCTTAATTATCTGGAGGTTACATTTCCCTGTTTTCAGCATACTGTAAATTGATCGGTTTAAAGAAAAAAGTCTAGTTTAATCTGTCTTCCCAATGTTGTTCCATGCTAAACAAAAAAAAAACAATACATTTCTTTGAGTACTGATTTTTTTGTTTACACTAATATTACTAACAATAATTATAATTCATACAATGCATATATTAAATTGTACATTTTAACCATTTTAACTGTACAGAGCAATTTGCTATTTGTGATCTCTGAATGACAAATTGCACTCACGGTTAATGCGATTTTCTCTACACAAACAATTTCTCGGAGAAATACGTTAGTTGTTAAAAATATCGTTTATACACTTACTTGATGCATTGATGAGAAAATCCAAGCAGCCTTTGTCTGCTGTGTTTACATTGTACATCATCCGTGCTATCGCCAAAGGCGTGAGTCCTTCATCGTTAAAAACATTTATGTCTGCGCCAAATTTATACAGCAAACGTGCCAAAGGTTCACTGTTTCTTAGCGCTGCTAAATGTAGTGGAGTCTGGCCGTCTTCGGGCCTTTTGATACTAGTAAGAGCACCATGTTCGACCAGCATTCGAACACAATTAATGTTCCCTTTTATAACCGCATAACGAAGTGGGAATCCGAACTGAACATCAATGTTAGCTCCCCAGTTTAATAGAACCCGAATCGAACTAGTTCGTTCGCGAATGATGGCTAATTGCAGAGCTGTTGTGCCTTTGTCGCTTAAAGCATCTACGTAACCTTTTGATTCTAAAAGAAGCTCCACAAATGAGTCTCTACCGTAGTGCGCAGCGACGTGAAGTGGCGTCCAGCCATCTTCGCTTCTTGCATCGACAAGCTTTTCTTTGTCTAATCCTCTGAAATCTAATAACAATTTTGCGATTCTTGTTCGCCCGTGCATTGCGGCGTAATGCAACGCGGTGAAACCTCCCACGTAATCTCGCGCAAATGCGTCTCCCCCTTTTTCGAGGAGGACTCTGAGTGCACGCTCTTTCCCTCTACTGGCCGCTAGATGCAACAAAGTCCAGCCGTTGGCGTCCATTTGATTAGCGGAGGCACCATCTTTTATGAGATCTCGTACGAGTTTCACATTGCCACTGGCAACAGCTTCCCTCAGTCGCATACTTATCGGATTTTCCACCGTTCTCTCCCTTCTCCTCGGGCGCTTCCGCAACATTATGAATCTCTAAGAAAGTTCTATCATATTGATCGATGTCTAAACAGTCAATATCTCTATTCCGAAATCATTGTCAACACACTCGATTCGAAACTTCGACGCCATACTTCCTTCCCAGAATACTGCGCAGATGTAAACAATAACAACCGCAGTACTCGTATACAGCGGGCTCTAATCTCCAGGAAAATACAATACAAGATGGCGTCCCTTGCAACGAAAGGAAACTAATTTGTTTTGAAGAATAAATTCCATTTATGGAGTTTTATTGATTCTGATGACACAAGAACTTAGCTATATGCAGTTGAAGACTGCCAATGAAGCAAGACAAGCGGTAAAGCTTCTTTAAGAGCGTCGATTTGCTAGTGCAGATGTTTGTTGCATGACTTACAGGATTATACATGTACATGTAAGGCTTATTGGGATTGTTTTCATCCACCAGGAGGAGCAAAGATGTGAACAGCGTAAAAGAACTGTATTGGTTCTCATTTTGCATCACTTGCGCGAAGAAGGGTAAGCTGTGCATTGCAACAGCGTAACCAATCAAGAAATCGATGATAATCGATAATAATCGGTGTCTATTGATGTTGAAAATCGATGACCAATAGATCGTCCGAGTCTGTTCGATTTTTATCGACTTTCATCGATTATGACAATATCAATTGATTAATCGGCATCCAATAAAATTTAATTTTCATCAAATTTATATTGTAATCATTTTCAGTCAAGATTTCTGAAAGGCCACAGGGTCCGAAATTGCGACCAGCTGGTCACCAGTGCTTCTGAAAATTGATTGTTGGCGAACAGAATTTCATGGCTAGTCGCCAACAGGCGACTAACTTTTAGCATTGTGTCAATGTTTTGAACTAGCGCCCAAGGAATTCAATCGCATTTCTCGTTCTCCCAAACTTCCACTCGTGTTTCTATAACTCGATAGAAACACGGTACATGTTTTCTATTCTCCCAAACTTCCACTCGTGTTTTTATAACTCGATAGAAACACGGTACATGTTTTCTATTTCTTAAATGAAAGAGCTTCTCGAGACAATAGCATCCATCCAACCAACACAACATAGCAAGCGGGCATGCTTTTAATTGTCGTTATTGTATGGCCGTGT
Organism: Blastomussa wellsi; assembly: GCA_947652115.1. Classification (NCBI taxonomy): domain Eukaryota; kingdom Metazoa; phylum Cnidaria; class Anthozoa; order Scleractinia; family Plerogyridae; genus Blastomussa; species Blastomussa wellsi. The sequence goes on along the minus strand of OX393563.1, from coordinate 25,014,230 downwards.
CTCACGTCGACTGGAAACTAGCGAATTCACGAATTTGACTGGCTAAAATCGATATTGACCGCGGTCTAGATTTTCCCATCTAGACTGGCATCTAGACTGGTTGCATTTTAGGGTCAGAAAGTTACAAACAAAAAAGGAACAAATTGTCTCCTTTTTGTCTAAAATACTAAATGGAAAATTAAGTTCAGCTCATCGCCGTTCGCAAACCAAATGTCAGCGAGAACGAAGCAGTTTAGTTAAGCAAATTTAAGTTTCCGTTTGGCCATATTATAAACATCTTATTAACCAAGCTTAGTCGGTCTGTATGGGAGAATCTTGACCTCGGTCGTGAGTATACAGACCTCACTGCGTTTGGTCTGTTCCTACAACCTTGGTCAAGATTCTCCCATACAGACCTCCTGCTCAGTTAATAAGAGCTAAATAATAGCCTAGCTTTTCTAATTGAACCAAAAAGAACGTTTTAGTTAATCAAGAGTAATCAAAGTTAATCAAACCCAAACATTCTATTGGGTTTGATTTTTTCGATTAGGTTGATTTAGTTTGATTATGACAGGGAGGGGTAATTGGATTTGCAGAATGTTTTCAAATTGTGTGTGGTTGAGTTTGGTTAGTTCAGAAATTGAACCCAATTATATTGCCTGCAATTTCACAATACACTGCATCAGGCTTTTGGGGTTCTCAATGCAGCGACTTCATTTTAGAGTGGCAAGCACTTCAGCCTTAATTTATCACCCTGCAATCTGATCGGCAACTATTAATTCTGAGTACAATGTAACTCAAATCACCCTGTAACTGATGAGGATTAATTTGCTGTTTTACAGTTATACTGATTCAGCTCATACCCTTGAAAAAGAAGGGGGTACAAGTCTGTTGAAGTATGAGGTCTGCGACAACATTGACTTGCCAACTATTTTGCAGGTACACTTTCTTTAAATTGTGTGGTTTCAGAAAAATAGATATTCGCACCCTCCCCATGGAGAATTATTGGAATTTAAAGGGTTAGGAAAATCTTTATGACCAAATTTTTTTTAAAAAAATACATTTTCATATACATGTATGAACCTAAACTAGAATTTTCAGAGGGGAAGATAGAGGGATTCAAATGTTAGCCAAAAAGTATTCTCCATGGGATCTTGGATATTTTCTTGAACAAAAAAAAAAAGCACATGTACCCTGCAAGTTCACTATTTCATTAACCTTGTGGATTCAGCCGATGCATACACTGAGGAAAGGGAATGATAAGCATTAGCTGAGCCTTGGGTTTGGAAGTACACGCAGGGGGCTCAACAGGGTATGTTTAATGACTCTCTGACTCTGGAATAGGATATAAATTAACTTTCTCTCTGGAAAAGGCCTTCTTTTACTGATAAGGTTTGACCCTGGAACAGGGTCAATTTTTTTCTCAGAATCCCTGATTATTCACAGTTAAGTGTTGTTGCAAAACTCTGCTCCCCTCGTCTCTTTAGGGAGTTCCTTGTGACATCTGCTCTTCTTAATCACCCAAGCCATTTTCACTCCATTTCATTCTGGAAGAGAGTACAATGTATTTTAATTTTCAAGTAAATTGGCCAGGAACAGGGTACCAATTTAACATGTATTTTGTGTGGACTGGTCCAGTCTCAATGGTTCAGTTGTACAGGTGTATGTGTATACCCCTGTAGTAAATTACAGTGTAGGAGAGTATCTCCCAGTTTTTCAGGATATAGTTTTCTTAATTTAACATTGCAATAAC
>OX393563.1:24944998-25007498 GCA_947652115.1 Blastomussa wellsi | reverse complement strand
AGATGGATTTAGGAATAATAATTATTTGTAACAGGGTTTATTTAATGACTACCTTTTATTAGGGTATTTTTTTCTGTACTACAATGTTTTTTAGCGTACAGTAACATGAACTTTTAATTTATCAGTGTATTGCACTATTACTTAAAAAAGTTACTTTGTCATTTCTTCCCTTTTTGTGTGAATTACTTTTGTGAGCAATTATTCTTTGCTCACCACCTTAACCAGCCTCACCAATCCAAACCATTAAGCATTGTGTAATGCTCTGTATAAAGGCAGTCCCCTCAGCCCCACTCCACCCCACAGATTCCCTTTTGCCTCCTGTTTGTTTGTTTGTTTGTTTTCCCTTCTAAGTATATTTAGTTTAATCCCCATAAGTACAAAAGATGCTAAAAATCCCAATATATTTGTTGCACAGGACAGACTTTTAAAGCCTTTAGGTGGATTTGCTGGGCTTACTGGAGAATGGAGAGACTTGGCAGCTGTCATTAGCAGGGTATGTACACCAATAGCAGCATACACATGTAAATTTGCACCTGCAAATTTTCATGTATGTGTACCTGGCAATTTGCAGTTGAGTTCATGTGGTTAGAATTTTTCCTTGATATTAATTTTTTGTTATTTTATGCCACACAGCTTTAAATTGATGTTGAAGTTGCTTAAAAAAAAATATTTTGTTTTTGTTGGTAATTTTTGCAGGATATCTACCTTCATAACCCTGATGTAAGATGGGATGATATTATTGGCCTGGATTCCGCTAAGAGACTTGTCAAGGAAGCTGTTGTTTACCCAATCAAGGTTTGCTTACTTCCTGTAACTGCAAGGCCAGCATTCCTTGTAAGGACAATAGTTCTCAAGAATTCAAACTCTCAGCCCCTTGTCTCACCTGAAACACCCAATACACTCTCAGCACCTCTTGCTCTTGTTTGGTAGATTTCATTTGCAAACTTTGTTCATACACCTTAATACATGGTAACTTGGTACATTATCCCAGCTCAATGTAATGTAAAGTACAGTATGCATTGACTAGTATTAGGATTTCTGTTTTAGTTTTTGAGTGTTGATATTGTTATTGTTTCAGTACCCTCAACTTTTCACTGGTATTTTGTCACCATGGAAAGGACTTTTGCTATATGGACCACCAGGTGTGGTTAGAATTGTAGTTGTAATGGTGTAGTGTACTATTTTGACAATCTGTTTCCAGTTGATGAAAACCCTTACGGAAAGACTTAAAAAGTCACCCACCTGGTACATGTATGTAACAACTGAATGACAGTTCACCAGTTCAATTTCACTGATGGTTTGCAATGTGCACAATATTATCACTGAACATACATGTAGTTTTCTTACTAAATACTTTCAAGGAACTGGAAAGACACTGTTAGCCAAAGCAGTTGCCACAGAATGTAAGACAACCTTCTTCAACATCTCGGCATCATCCATAGTCAGCAAGTGGAGAGGAGACTCGGAGAAACTAGTTAGGGTAAGGAGTTGCTAGTATGTTGAACTGGCTTTAGTTGTTGCCTCTGCAGGAGCAACAGCAGCTCGTGTTGCTGTTGTTACTGCTGCTACTGCACCTATTACTCTGCTGCTGCTATTACCTATGCTACTGCTGCGGATGTTGCTGCTGCTACTGAAGCTGTTTACTCTGCTGCTGATATTACCGATGCTACTGCTGCAGTTGTTGTTGCTGCTACTGCAGCTGTTACTCTGCTGCTGCTATTACCGATGCTACTGCTGCAGTTGTTACTGCAGCTGTTACTCTGCTGCTTCTATTACCGATGCTGCTGCTGCCATTGTTACTGCAGCTGTTACTCTGCTGCTGCTATTACCGATGCTACTGCTGTGGTTGTTACTGCAGCTGTTACTCTGCTGCTGCTATCACCGATGCTACTGCTACAGTTGTTACTGCAGCTGTTACTCTGCTGCTGCTATTACCGATGCTACTGCTGTGGTTGTTACTGTAGCTGTTACTCTGCTGCTGCTATTACTGATGCTACTGCTGCGGTTGTTACTGCAGCTGTTACTCTGCTGCTGCTATTACCGATGCTACTGCTGTAGTTGTTGTTGCTGCTACTGCAGCTGTTACTCTGCTGCTGCTATTACCGATGCTACTGCTGCAGTTGTTACTGTAGCTGTTACTCTACTGCTGTGGTTGTTACTGTAGCTGTTACTCTGCTGCTGCTATTACTGATGCTACTGCTGCGATTGTTACTGCAGCTGTTACTCTGCTGCTGCTATTACCGATGCTACTGCTGCGGTTGTTACTGCAGCTGTTACTCTGCTGCTGCTATTACTGATGCTACTGCTGCGGTTGTTACTGCAGCTGTTACTCTGCTTCTGCTATTACACATGCTACTGCTGCGGTTGTTGCTCCTGTTGCTGCTGCTGCTGCAGTTGATACTCTGATGCTGCTATTACCGATGCTACTGCTGCAGTTGTTGCTGCTGCTACTGCAGCTTTTACTCTGTTGCTGCTATTACCGATGCTACTGCTGCGGTTGGTACTGCAGCTGTTACTCTGCTGCTGCTATTACCGATGCTGCTGCTACTGCAGCTGTTACTCTGCTGCTTCTATTACCGATGCTACTGCTGCGGTTGTTACTGCAGCTGTTATTCTGGTGCTGCTATTACCGATGCTACTGCTGCGGTTGTTACTGCTGCTACTGCAGCTATTATTCTGTTGCTGCTATTAGTGATGCTAGTGCTGCCATTGTTACTGCAGCTGTTACTCTGCTGCTGCTATTACCGATGCTACTGCTGCAGTTGTTGCTGCTGTTGTTACTCTGCTGCTGCTATTACCGATGCTAATGCTGTGGTTGTTGCTGCTGCTACTGCTTCATATTTACTGCTGCTGTTACTCTGCTGCTGCTATTACCGATGCTACTGCTGCAGTTGTTGCTGCTGTTGTTACTCTGCTGCTGCAAATTACCGATGCTACTGCTGCTGTTGTTGCTGCAGCTGTCACTCTGCTGCTGCTATTGCCGATACTACTGCTGCAGTTGTTACTGTAGCTGTTACTCTACTGCTGCTATTACTGATGCTGCTGCTGCGGTTGTTGCTACTGCTGCTGCAGCTTTTACTCTGCTGCTGCTATTACCGATGCTACTGCTGCGGTTGTTACTGCACCTGTTACTCTGCTGCTGCTATTGCCGATGCTACCGCTGCAGTTGTTACTGCAGCTGTTACTCTGCTGCTGCTATTACCGATGCTGCTGCTGCGGTTGTTGCTACTGCTGTTGCAGCTAAAAGTCTGATGCTGCTATTACTGATGCTACTGCTGCAGTTTTTGCTGCTGCTACTGCACCTTTTACTCTGTTGCTGCTATTACCGATGCTACTGCTGCGGTTGTTGTTTCTGCTACTGCTATTACCGATGCTACTGCTGCGGTTGTTACTGCAGCTGTTACTCTGCTGCTGCTATTACCGATGCTACTGCTGCGGTTGTTACTGCAGCTGTTACTCTGCTGCTGCTATTACCGATGCTACTGCTACAGTTGTTACTGTAGCTGTTACTCTGCTGCTGCTATTACCGATGCTACTGCTGCAATTGTTACTGTAGCTGTTACTCTGCTGCTGCTATTATCGATGCTACTGCTGCAGTTGTTACTGCAGCTGTTACTCTTGTGCTGCTATTACCGATGCTACTGCTGCAGTTGTTACTGAAGCTGTTACTGTGGTGCTGCTATTACCGATGCTACTGCTGCAGTTGTTACTGTAGCTGTTACTCTGCTGCTGCTATCACCGATTCTACTGCTGCGGTTGTTACTGTAGCTGTTACTCTGGTGCTGCTATACCGATGCTACTGCTGCAATTGTTACTGCAGCTGTTACTCTGCTGCTGCTATTACCGATGCTGCTGCTACTGCAGCTGTTACTCTGCTGCTGCTATTACCGATGCTACTGCTGCGGTTGTTGCTTCCGCTACTGCAGTTGCTGCTGCTGCTGTCCGCTTTTGCTACTGTTAATTCTGTTGCTGCTGCTACTGCTATTGCTGTTGGTGCTGCTGCTTTTTCTGTTGCTGTTACTGCTGCTGTTGCTTTTACTGCTTGCACTGCTGCTGCTGTTGCTGCTACCATTGTTGCCAGGCTACAGGTGCTGCCTTTGCTACTGCTGCTGCTAATACTGCTCGAAATTACTAGGTTGCTGTTGCTGCTTCTACTATTGCTGCCACATGCACCGCTGTTGCTAATGCAATCCGTTAATACACGTAATTTCTTTAATGCAGGCGGTCGCTAAGATAGAGAGAAAAAACCATCCTTGAATTATGTTTTGATATGTTACACGAAAAGAAGAAACACGTGTTGTGTAACTGAAAACGGTGACTGTTTTCCCCTTTGTAGGCACATAAATTTGCTGCTTCCGTTTACTAAGACGTACATGTACTGTACATTATCAAACAAAACGCAGCAATTTATGTTTTTTTGGTCAGAAGATATACCTGACTTACTGTACAGTAGTTACTTCAATAAATCTGCTCTTCTTTTTTTTTTTTTTTTTGCAGGTCTTGTTTGAACTCGCTCGTTTTCACGCACCCTCCACGATCTTCCTTGATGAATTGGAATCGTTGATGAGTCAGCGAGGAACGGGGGGAGGAGGGTAAGTGAAAAACATTCAAGTCAAAGAAAAACACGGGTAGGGGTGGCTGAGTAAATCTGACGCGCGTCAAACCGAAATGGGGGAAGAATGGACATTGGAAAGCTATTAGAAAACTTATGACACAATGTGGAAGTGGCGGGAGAGAGTTGGTGAGCGAAATCTTTTAAATGCCAAACAGGGCAACAACAACAAATTGGTCTAGACCAGACAAGAACCAATAAAAATCTCAACCCACATATGACGCCAGGTCTGGGAAGAGGCTAATAATCTGGGACACTAACGTTCTTGTTGTTTGAAGGGGCGAACATGAAGGAAGCAAGCGAATGAAGACAGAACTCCTGGTACAGATGGATGGCCTAGCGCGGTCAGATGATTTAGTGTTTCTATTGGCAGCTTCCAACCTTCCGTGGTAACTAAAATGAGTTATCCAATTGACGGTCAAATAGTTAACCAACAAAACTCAAGATTCTGTTGTAATGTTTTGTTCTCGTATCAAGAAAAGTGGCTCAACTTTGATAACAATAGGCTTTGTTATACAGTCCAAAAATGACCGTAAAAGGCCATTTTTAAACAATGGCGTCAGTAGCGGCTGATTACTCGAGGGATTTAATGATCACTCCGATTACCATACGAGCGGCAAATTTGAATTATCGGAAAGACTGAGGCAAAGACAAAATGTTACCCAGGGGAGGTGGTACCGGTAGGATTGTTTTGGTAAAAATGCTACGGTGAGGGGATGGGGCGGTATAATTGTTTTGGCGAAAAAGCTACGGTGAGGGGAGGAGGGGCAAAAGTTCGGAAAGCTGTATCGTGGTTAAAAGTTTGACTTGACCCTATAAAAGAACAAAAAAAGAACAAAAAAGAGAAGTGTTGCCTGAAACTAGTGCCTTTATTTATTGATTTTACAGGGAACTCGATCACGCCATGCTTCGTCGACTGGAAAAGCGAATTCTTGTGGACCTCCCTAGCTTAGAGGCCAGGGAAGCCATGTTGAAACAGTATCTGCCTCCTGTCATTCATTCAGTGGAAGGAAGTGTCGAGATCAAATCACAGATTGATTATGAAGAGCTAGCAAAGGTACATCGTTACGTGTATGTCTTTGCAAACACTGAAAGCGTTAAAATATAGCACGATAGCATTTGGCCTGGAGGTTGCTGCCTCGGTAACATTTAAGCTGCCGGATTCATAATTTAAGCTAGCGGACGTCAGGCTTATAAAAAATATTATTTCATTTGAACCATCGGACGTTACTACCGGACTGTTTATTTTAAACAACCGGACGCGACGTCCGGCCTCCGGCCTCAAACGTTTTTACAATGTCTGTAGATAATGATGCCCCTTTCGTCCTATTAATATCTCTTTATCCGATGCGATATCTTGTAATGTGTTTCTTCTGCCTAACGTGCACCTTTTAATTATGTTTGATTCTTTGTTTGTTTGCTTGCTTTCTGAGAAAAAAGGCTTCCCAATTTCAGTTCAATCATATTTGAAAAACAAAAGTCATAGCGTTGCGATATCCTCCCCCACCCACCCTCCCTTCCTTCCTCTCTCCCACCCTCCCTCCCTCCCTCCCTTTCCCCTCAGGCCAGCGTTATTTGTCTACATAGGTACATCTTGCCTTGGCAATCAATATATCGTTTGTTTTATTTTCTTTCAGCGCACCGAAGGATACTCAGGCTCGGACATTCGGCTGCTTTGTAAAGAGGCGGCCATGAGAAAAGTGAGGAAGATATTTGATCTGTTAGAGAGTCATCAAACGGGTAAGAATTATCATAAAAGCAATGGCGTTTCATTTCTCATTTCATTCTACATTCTTACTTAAGCTTTGTTGTCTCATTTTTGTGCACAACCGCGTCTGTGCTGTTAGCAGGGATAAATAGCTCCAAATAGGTGGACAAATCCAGCCTTTGCCAGTCATCCATTCCCAATGATTTCCTATATTGTTTTGTCAGCTATTTGCGCGCGAACAGTCTTTGTTACGAACAGCACTTTTTCGCAGGGCCCCCGTTGATACCAGTTCTGCGCCTGAAGGGGTCACCCTGTTTAAATATCAATTATTATTATAAGGGAAACTCGGCATGGAATTTCCACCTGAAAGGGAGAAAAATGAGATTAATTTTTGTTGCTTCTGCTAAACTTAGCAATATTTATTGGCTTCACACTAGACCTTGTAGGTATAAACGAAGTGCACTTGGAACCCACTTGAAATTTACTTATTAGCCATGGAAAAGTTAGTAATTCAAAGAAGCCGAAGTGTGCTGCCAAGCATGCTCCACCCCACACTTGACAACACACTTGACCAATGAAATGAAAGCCACGTGCAGCGTCCCACGATGATAAACCGACAGATGAAAGGGCGGGAAATGATTAACAGCTTGTGCTTCAAGTAATATACTTTATCAACAGGTGTGAATTTAAGTTTTCAACAGTGCGACTTGAGACTTTCAAGTAAACTTGAATCAAGTGCTCACTAACTTAGCTTCTAGTGTGTAGCCAAGTATTCTTACTAGTAGAACATGATATGTCAAGTTTTCTAGAACTTGGGCTCTTCTCTAATCTTGTACACGAATTTCATTTAAGCCCCGATTTTCTATTAATTTCCAAGGCTTCACGGCTATCTTGCACTACAATTGGATTGAAAACCATTTGATAAGGCCAAAACGAAGCCTATGGAATCATTGTTAACAATTGTTCGTTTGTATGTAACGAAAAGAGAAAGCCACCACCCAGGCCTGTCGCTGTTTCTTTTCTGTCTTTGAAGGCTAACTGCTCAATATAGATATCTGCTTTTCTAGAAGATGTGGACGGGCGCTCAACACCTCTGCCTAAACTGGAAATTGAGCCCGTGAACACTGATGACGTAGAAGCAGCGTTGAAACACACGAAACCATCCGCCAGACAGCTGAAAGATAAATACAAAGACTGGCAGAAAGAGTACGAGTCTGTGTAAAGCACGGTTCTGCTTGGCAGTCGGGAAAATCGGTCAGCTTTCTCGGTCACTATCCAGCTTGTCAGGTTTGACTGAATCCGCTGTTACCAACAGGACAGCGGTTTTCTTTGAAACAGCTTGTGCCCGTGATCATTGCTGGTCAATGGTCTTCTTTGAACTCGAACCAACAAAAAATTGAATGTGGAATAGACTATATTCGTATTCTCGGTATTGTTCTCATGGAACTAGCTTGAAATGGAGGCTGATGCGGGGAATACCATTAAAAATAGCTTTATTTCATTTGCATTTGAAAAGATTTCCCGCATTAGCCTCTATTGCAAGCTAGCTCCAGTACAATACCGAGAATACGAATTTGGCCTATTAGAAACTTAATCAAATCCAAGTTCGATATTTCAAAATTAACATGGCACCGAAGCTTTATGGCTAAACGTCCGTATTAGCTTTTTTTTCTCTTTTGGGAATTTACAGACAACGTGAATATTCGAAAATTTGTATTTTTAACCAGAAAGCCTCGGAGTATTGTTAGAGTTTTGACATATCGAACGCGGGCTGTTGAGGATAGTCCCAAGAAACTTGACTGAAAAAGGTACCGCCTTCGTTCAGTGATCACATAATAATGTATATATGTCGTTGTGACATTTTGGAGAGGAACTAAAATAATGTAAATTTTCCTAGAGTCATTTCAAGATTAGCCTCCCACGCAAGGGTTATGAGGGGATTGCGTTACAGTTGTCCCACAAGTGTAACGCAATCCCCTAATAACGCCTGCGTGGGAGGCTACTGTAAGATTTCATACAAATGACTTTGAATAGACATGTGAGAAGCATTTCTGTGTAATATCTGTTCAACAAAACAAGTTTTTTATTTATTATTTTCATTTTGTAAATAAACAGTGAATGCATAAACACTGTCTGACATTCTGTGACTTTTATTGCTGCCATAACGAGCTTTACTGTAGCAACAGTGATGTTATATTCCAAAACAGGCATTATTTTTTCTACTGAAAGCAAATGGGAGTGGATTAAGATCATCAAGTTCCCCAAAATAGACGTAACTGGGTCTGGGGAGAAGGTTCGCACGAGGCTCACAAGTTCCTTTGTAAGAGTTCCTCTCGGAGCTTATGTCCTGGTTGTATTTATTTTACCATAAATATTTTGTTGACACCGATGGACATCAAACTATCCTCTCGTCTAATAATCTTTCCTCTTTCCACTCTCTTATAGCTCGAGGAATAATTGTTAAATATCCTGCTCAATCTTTCGAAATATGGACAGAAGAAACGTACGAACTTCTCTCCCACAATTTGGACGAATACCGTACAAAAGTTATGGCCGCAGACATTGGAACATGTCAAGGCAATAATTTTCAGTCGCGTGAGGCGACGAAACACACGCTACGTTGAGTAAAAGCCCCTTTGTTTTTAGTCTTCCAGCAGAAGCTTGTACGCTGAAACAGACAGCTTACACAACATTTTTTAATTAGTATTCTCTTTCCAGGGAGCGGTACGCAGCTCTTTACAAGGTCCCATAGTGTTGGCCGAAAAAAAATTATCAACAAACGACAGTATCAATGGACCCTAGCCAAGCTGCGTGCTATTAAGATCCAATGAAATTAGAGGTTCTACAGAGCTGCGAGCTACCTCCTTTCCAGTTTTAGCCAGTCTGATTCAACATTGCCATGCTCGCGTCAGACCGAATTTAGACCCTCTCTGCCCAGGCCCCAACCTAAATGCAGAGTTTGGGGAATAGAGTTGAAAGCGAATCATTGGGGTCTCTTTCAAGAGCCCCACAGGTGGTTACAGGATCACCAACTATTTTATGTTCAATGAATGTACTACCAAACTAAGAAAATAATAACAAGCTATCATAACGAAAATATGGCACTGCGTATTCGTCAATACGAAGTTAAGCTATTCGTATAGCACATTAGCGTATTTATTAAACTTTAGCTTAACATGCATATGTATACGTGGCACGGATTACGAGGGAAAGAGGATTGATGAAAAACGAAAAAGAGAAAAGACAGATCACCGGCACATGATATTAATTATTTAAGTTCATCAAGCTTAGAAACCAAGAATTAGGTTATTTTAGTTGAGAGCTGCTAGAAATTAAGTCTGTTGTCATGTTTTTTGCCGTAAATAAAAAAGTTTAGGGCGTGTTGGAGGAAACAATTCTTGGAAGTCTTCACAGACAATTAGAAGCATCAACGGTAAGGATTACTTCGTCTTATTTTCCACTTTAAATATAACTCTAAACTGACTTTTTATATTTTACTGCTCGTACGTGCATAGGTTAAATCGAAAGGCCGTTTGTATCACAGTGCACCAAAGAGGAATAACTACAGGTTCAGAATCAAAGGTGGTTTTAATTACAACAATTTGGGGTTATGAATCGATCGGAGGAGTTGAGTTAGTTATCCTTGCGGAAAGTTTTTTCATTCTTTACTATCCACTGAGCAAACACTGTCCCTCTGGACATGCCACTGGAAAGTTTTGCCTGTGATGTTTTGAGTTGTTTACCGTATTCGATTAAGCGCCCACCTCAAATAAGCGCCAACATGGAATAATATAAGCGTCCATCCTTAAGGTGGGAAAAGTTATTAAGCGCCGAGCCTCGAATGTTTTTCAATGTGCTGGCTCGCTGGGATTTTGTCACCTCAGTTGGTTACATGATCACAAACGATAATTAGTAGGTGTAAATACTTTCATCATATTTGTAATCCTATCGATCAGTTAAAACTGTATTGCTTTCAGGGGGAATACCCGACTGCTTGTTTAGTTTCTCTGGAGAGCAGCAAGAGTGCTTTCGGATTCTATCGCCGATATTTCTGCCTAGCATTATTGTCGTGACGTTTATTTTAAAAATATTTTACCAGTGATCTTTCTGTGACGTCGTCATGAGTGATGCATGCTGAAACGGACATGAAAACCACGAAACGGCACAAGTCAAAAGACGTTTTGAAACCTTTTTATCTCCTTTTAATCTTTAGATGTTGCTCAGATTTGTTCTTGGGTTCATATTCTTGTCACTGATATTCAAGGAAGTTAACGCAGGTAAGACGTAATACCTGTTTTTGTTCTAAATGCAACCTGCATTGTGTGTTCTTGTTTCGGAGAACATTCTTCTCCCGAGAGACCGCGGTCCTTTTGGCCAGCAACAAGAGACCTCTGAGTTGCACTGAAAACGCGCCAAAATACGGACAACTCTGATTGGTTGTCGAAGACTTCCTCATTTTATCCAAAAAAATCTTCAACAAACGTGCACAGTTCTTGCATAGCTTAAAACCGTTGTGTTTCTACATCTTGAATAAAAATCAGTAACATAAACAAATTTATTATGCGCATACGTAAGTGTAGACAATTTAATAGGGAGCTTAAGCAACGACGACGGCGACGGCTAGGACTACGCCTGCTTAAAAATGACTTTATATTTTACGCACGAATTTCGCAATTGTCTTGATGTATTAGGTGCATCTATAGCTTTCAAACATAGCTCTTGTAGAAAATATAAGGACGGCGTTTATTTTCAAACAGAAAACCGAAACTTTAGCCGTCGAGGTTCACGTTCTCAAAAGTACTCAGAAATTGGTCACTTCACGTTGTTGTTTTGCAGAGGACGGCAACGAAATGTACAAAGAATTAGAACGCACGTGCAGAGCTATTGTTCTGCTCATTAAATCTTTTGTTTAGCGACGTTCTCGTTGAGGTTGCCGTCGTGATTTGCTTAAGCTCCCTAATGGTGCACGCTGATATCGTGAGCATACCGCGATATAGTTTTCCCGCGTGATCTTTGACGCGGGATTTTGATGAGAAGTTGTCCTGCATGGGCTGTCGCTTAGACGAAATCTTATCCTTTTTTCGTCCTTTCGGAGCTTTTTGTGTGTACAATAAACGCGATAATACACGCTAAAGCATGAACCAATTCGACCATACAGGATATGCAATATATTCAGTGAGATCGTAGGGGCTTTTTAAAGGAAGTAAATGGATAAACCGTTTCAGCGTCATCGTCACCTCGCGAGGTCTCCGTTAACTACTGTTCGCCTTTTCATATGCTCGATCCAGGAAAATGGCCATGTTTTCATTTCATATTTTTGTCTGCAGCCTTGTGCAAAATTTTTCGATTAAAAAAAATTCACCATGTACGATCTTTGAAGAGGGGGGTCTTTGAAATACAATACAGTACAATGTATCTTTATCGATTCCATCCACTAATGGTTTTTCAGAAACCATTACAGTGAGATATATAAAAGAAACAAAATACAATATAAATACTATAAAGATGAAGAAAAATGTCTAAATAAAGGATAATACATATAGACATCATCAAAACTACCGACGAGTTAAAATGCAACATCATAAGATTCGCATTGCAATCATTAGTTATGATTGCATGTGTTTTTGCTTGCAGGGAATATCCCAAAAATTGCGAACCACAGTCAAGGCGTTTACATGCATGATCATCCGGATTTCCCGTCAGTGGCTGGAGGTAGGTACCGTATTTAATTTTCCCATCCCTTATTCGCAGGTAAATTTTCCAAAGGCAACGGAGCGTAAAAGGTCAAGTCTGCGTTCGGGCCTAGTGGCCCGTCAGGCCGGAGCGTATCCCGGTTTCTGTAGCATGAAGCGACAGAGAGTATTTCTACTCCCCCCTGGATGGGATGCTAGCCCATCGCAGGGTTACCCCCCAGCAGTAAATTCGCCGGTACCCATTTATACACCTGGGTGAAGAGAGGCACTGTGAGAGTAAAGTGTCTTGCCCAAGAACACAGCGCAGTGCCCCGGCTAGAGGCTCGAACCCGGACCGTCCGATCCGGAGTTCAGCGCACTAACCATTTCGCATTTCGATAGAATACGGTGAGAATGCAGTAAAAAGGTGTAGGTCACGACAAAATGTTATTGGTTTGTAAATTAGTATTAAGTGATGATTATATGTTTACCAGGTCCCGGTGGCTCTTATAGAACACATTATCTACACTCTCAGTTTGGAATCGGCCATAGACGGAGACGATCTATGAAATTAGAAAATTTCATGCGCAGGATGTTTAATATCAGGTAGTTATTTCGTCACTATTAACCTTAACCAACTTATTTCACTTGTAAAAATATACATGAAAAATTACTCGATTCTGATTGGCTGAGAGCAGTGTAGTTCAAGTGTAACACCACTGCAAAAAGTGTAACACAGTGCAAAAAGTGTAACACCAGTGCAAATTACACATCGAAATTCTGGATTATGGTTGCAAATGTTTTAAACGAACCGCTTTCAGTTCGTAGCATTATTAGCTGATCTTCATCAGCCAATTCGTAAATAAAGTGTCAAATTCGCATCAAATGCTCGCTTCCTGTCTGCAACACTGCAAGATCTTCTCGTGATTCCTCCAGGCGAATTTTTTCATGTTTATAAAGCGGCTCGTACAATTTCAGCTTTTTTAAATCTTACTCGTGCAAATTAATTCAAAATTGAACTCGAAACCGTATGATTACCTATGGTAATCGAGACGAAGTATTATTAAGGCAATGTTAAGAATTTTACAAATCCTCGCCGATGAATGGCTCGCTACCCTTCGAGAAAACACTTAAACAAACAACAGGAATGATGACTCAAGCCCCAGGAAGCAATAGCAACTGCTACACTGGGAGCAGAAGAGTAAAGAGCTTACGAGAGCTGCAATTCTTCTAAACTACCCTGGTTCCAGACATTTTCTCGTTTTATAATTCTCAACCAAAGAACCGCTAAGCGGAGAAAACAAGGCGGCTCACTTCAGAAGAAAAAAAAGAAAAGGAAACCTCTGGAACCAGGGTAATACTAAACAGATTTTGAACGTATTAAATAAGCGACTTCTAATTAAAAAACGACGGAGTTAATTCTTAACAGTTTTTTTTCGGGAAACGTTACCAACATTAATAAAATTGAAGTTGAAAGAAAAGTTCCCCACTGGATTCTCGCTTCAGCGTACGTTGTTTCCACCTGGTGGCTACAAATATGGAGTCAAAATATATAGATTTCTCCCTTGCTCTTTGTTGCAAATTTTGTTGTTCCTCAATTCTTACTCTTTCAGTCTACACCTTAAAAATAGCGCCCTAAGGTCCAGTTGCGCACATCGCCTTTGACAACCTAAGCCAACACAATGTAATGCATTTTTTTCTTTCAATTTTTAATGCACAGGCTTCAGAAGTGGAATAAAGGAGAGTGAGGCCCGCTCCAAGTTTTGATTAAAGCTTTTTTTGAGTGATACCCTGTTTTTAGACCCTGTTGTAATAGAAATATTCTTAGAGATTTAAAAAAACCAACGCTTCTGCAAACAGTTACAAAATTTATAATCATATACTTCGTTTTCGTACAATCCTTGGCAGAACTTACAGATGTATGTATCGTTCGCAATTGAATTCGATAGAATTGCATGAAGCTGACGGACAATGTAAGCCACCTTACCGATAATTTTGAGGAGTACGAAAAGCCGGGGCATAGATTCTGGACTAGGAAAATTTGGGATTTATATGCGTTTTTGAAAGCTGTGCACAGTCTATCGGCTTTCGATTATCGTAAAGAAGCTAATCTAACTGTTTTACGAAATTTGACGATGAATGCTTTAGGTGCAGTTTTCTTGAATCGTCTAGAGTCATAAATAAATTTCAAACTCGCTGTGGTCACGAGCCAAAGAAAATCTTCAATCGCAAACGCTCTGTCATATATCAGGTTGAACATATATATTTGAAATGTATATCTTACCTGCTTGTTCACGTATTAACCCTTCAATTCTTCTGGATGAGCGACCAACCTTACATCTATAAATTTCATCTTAAGCAGCTAACAAATTAAAAAATAACTCAACTGCGAAATAGAGTGATTATACTTAGTCCGTGGAATAGTTAATGCATAATAATAATTAGATATTAGTCCCATCCCTAACCTGAGGTAATCCCATTAATGTATACGAGGCCTCAAAACAATTACATTACGACGTTTGTCTAAAGTACGGCAGAATAGTCTCCAGACCGCAACACGAAATTCGCGTATCCGCATGGTGTAGACAACGGGATTGACTAGCGAGTTACATAGGGATAACGCAATAAACGCAACACTCATGTGAAAGCGCGATAGGAACGAGAAGCCCCAGAAACTCTCATTATCGATGACAACAACAAGGAAGAAGACAGTGTTAGGCAGCCATGTTAGAAGAGAGACGAGGGTGACAATGAGCAAAGTTATTGTCAGTTTTCTTTCTCTGTGATCCACAGCGTGGTTCTGTAAATGACGAGGGCTCCTTCGAGCTTTGATGAAAATGGAAGCATACGAAACACAAATGACCACGAGACAAATGGAAAGATGCGAGAAATAACCGATGAATAAAACATGCGATAACACGATTCTGAAGCCTTCCCACATAGCAGTCGGCAGCCATATGACACAAACAGCGACTGCGTAATTTCGCTTGTCCATGGCACGATTCTTTAATGGACAAAATGTTGCGTACAGTCGTTCCATAGAAATAACAGCGAGATTGATTAAAGAAGTAAAGGGAAATAGAATAATCAACGCCAACTTTACGTGGTCAGCACCAAGGTCATTAAATTTGTAGCCCCAAAGACCACAGAATAAAGCCATATTCCATTCGACGTAGAGAGGTCCCGAGACTGCTCCAACTAAGAGGTCGACCATCGCCAAATGGAGGATTAAGTAAGTTCCCCGCCTCAGGAGTTTTCGCTGCTTTACGAACACAATAATTGTGACGATGTTTACAGTGACTACAGCCAGACATTCAGCGATCAGTACAACTGTCCAGGGAATGCACTCTGAAGACGAGACGTGAATCATCAAATCCGCGTAATTGGTAAAGCTGGTGTCAGTCGGCATTGCGTTTCAGCTGTTCCCTACCTGCAAGCAAGTCATCTACTGATGAGTAAGAAGATTTAATAATTGTGAGCGAGGGAGATTCGCTTACAAGTCGCTTACATAACGGGTAATTGTAAAATTTTCAGAATTTCGGAGGGGGGATTTCCTTTGTTTGCCAAATTCCCGGCTGATGATTCATGCGTTTTTGTAATAGACTACACTCAACTCTCCAGAAAGACGACCACCAATTGGACCAATAGCAACTGTCCATCTTCATTCGGTGTCCGGCTTATATTAAGAGCTTAGATACAGTAAAATGACGGAAAAACGGAGAACAAGGGCTAACACCGGCTGTCCTTCTTAGATAGGTGTCCGCCTTATAGACAGATACTGAAATGACTGAAAACGACGCATAGGGGCCAGGATTAGTTTCCCGTCTTAGAGAGGTCTCCGGCTTATAGAGAGTTTAGATACAGCAAAATGTCTGAAAAACGGCGTGCAGGGACCAACACCGCGTCTGACCTTCTTAGAGAGATGTCAGGCTTATAAAGAGTATATATAGATACCGCCAGTAAAATGAATAAAAAACGGCTCGCAGGGACCAACACCAGTTGTCCGTCTTAGAGATGTGTCAGGCTTAAATAGGGAGTTTTGAGACAGAGACCGCCTACACCAGTTGTCCATGTTATTTATAAGGGAGTCCGTCTTGTAGAGATCACCCGATAAAATTAGTATTCCTTGCTATTTTCGTTTCGTTTAACTTGCCGAAGAGGAATAAACATGTCGTAAAAATAAAACTGTAATCAAGGAGTGTGTGCTGTAAACCAAAGAATTGTGGCTGTGAGCACTTATTCTCTATGCGTACAAAATTCATTAGACTTACCTCAAATCAATATCGTTTTCTTCTTCTTAGCCCGAGTAGAACACTACTTGGAAACAAGACAAGACAACTACAGCGCTCTAACCAACTTATTATATCCGTCTGGTTATTATAAATAGATGTCGCAACTCAGCCAAGTGCGTCAGTTGGAAGTTGCCTTTCTTTGGCAATTCCTGGTTGATTCGAGCTACTGCCTCCGACTTAGCGCTAGACGTTGTTTACTTTTATCTAGACTCGGAAAATATTTATTTAACTCTATATTTGGCTTTGGCACTTCATATTTCCTCCCGTAAGTTTCCCAACTAGATTGCTTTCGTACCGGCAGGAACGTAACTTGGCCTACTTTCGATTTTCAAATTATTTCCGCTTCTTAACTGTTGCGCTGAAGTGCATCATAATTAGAGAGTTTTAGCAACCAGGACGGCAACGGCAACGAGAACGCCACAAAAATATAGGTTCAATGAGCACAAACAATCGGTTTAATGAGCACAAGCAATCGCTCTGCGCGTGCGTTTTATAGTTTTGTACATTTCTGGGCCATCATCTGCAAAACAACAACGTGAAATGACCAAATTTTTCTTCCTTTTTCCTTACTTTAACGCTGTTCATAGTAATTTAGTTCCTGGACAGTTCATCTACATTTTCCAAGTTAAACAAATTTACATTAATTGCTTGTCACAGAAACGAGAAGTTTTGAAATGACGTTTTCTTTGCCATCGCCGTCGTCGTTTCTAAAACTCCCTATCAATAACAAACACGGAACGGACCGATTAAAGGAAGTTTTTCTGATTTTTACCAACACAATTGCATTGTGAGCAAAGTAAGAAAAGGTGAGCGATAAAATCGAACGACGTTTCGGTTTCGTAATGACGCATTATCAGGAAATAATAAACTGTAAGAAATTGCTGGAGATTAACATAAATTATGCAATGTCACGCAAATAGTTTGGCACGAATTGAAGTTCGATTGGGAGGGTGACGATTCTCTAATTAGGAGCATTTCGTACACTTAACAGTCGAACTTATACTTGCATTTCTTAATAACAACAAACTGTTTTTCAAGGAAAAAGTGTTTGTCTCTATAGTGCTATACAATCTCGTTCCCAGGGTCTCTCACTGGAGGACGGGAAGATGAGAGACCCTGGGAACGTGGTTGAGTGCTATAGTGATTTGTCACCATCTCTTAATTTCCATCAAACTGTTTGCGTGACAGTGCATAATTTATTATGCTTAAAATCTCCAGCCATTTCTTTCTTTTCTTTGTTTTTGAGCTATTGTTTTTCTGTTCTATATTGTTTTGAGTTCTTTGTTGTCTTGTTCGTTCTTTGTTTTGCGTCACTGGTGAGTCTCACTGGATGAGCCATTCTACCCCTCATCTTTACTTACTAATACTATTTTTAGCTAGTCGTTGCGATAAATGAAGCTTCAATGCATTCTGAAGTTATTGCTAGATGATGTCATGTCAAACTGATCGATATCATAGACACACTTCACTACAGACAACGCTCGCTGAAAGGAAGCTTGAACTATCAAGAAACAATGATAGCGTTTTTACACCGAGCATTACCCGAGTTGCCAGTGACGCGAGTTTCGTCGTTCTTCGTTGATTCACGTCATTAACCGACATCACTAAAGAAATTTCGGGCTGAAAGGAGACTACATCCCCAAAAGACCGAAATCTTGGTTTGCAAGTGACGTCATCGACGCCATGTTGGATGACAGAAACAAAAGATTTCTGATTAGCCTCTTTTGTTTGGTCATCCAACATGGCCGCCACGCTCATTGTCATTTGAGTATCTCGGGATTGGTTTCAAACCGGCAATTCCTTTACGTTTTCAATGCCAGACGCGGCAGGATTTGTTATCTACATGTCATAACTGATACAAACATAGAAATTCCGCGCTGAAAGGGAGCTACAACAAACAAGGAAGACCTTTCGCCCTTTGTGCGAGGCATACCAGCTACAAGCCTTAGGTAAACTAGGGGGAGGGGAAGGAAGGGGCAATCGACGAAACAGCCGCCATCTTGGATTTGAATACTACGAAGAAGCCCAATTTGATCAGGTCGGCCAGATCAGAGAAAAACGGTGCGTTCATTGAAAATACAGCATTTCAAATTTTACGTCCAGTTTACAGGAAGTGGTAGATTTTGAAAAAAATACACCCAAAGCACAGCTAAAGCAAGGGGTTTCATTGACTTGTGAGGTCATATCATAAAATCGAAATCACGGTTCACGACGAATTAAACAGTTATCTTGAAAAATCCTGACACAGTTTCGCCTCCTCGCTTACCTCTCTATTCTGTTCTTCTTCTCCAGAGGAAAGAATATTTTAATATAATTATATGTTACTTTATTTTTTAATGTCATTCAGTTGCAAACTGTCAGTTTTGTTAAAGCAAACGTTTCCTCCCTTTTAGAACTGACCCATACACAAGAATAACTCTTCTCCAAAAAAGCTGTACATCGTTGGGTATCAACAAGAAAAATATTCACAAATTCAATATTCAAATCCTTTAAAACTAATTGCACTAAAAGACTTTTGTAATCATACTATTTACAACGTTTGAGTCGCATTCGTGAGGTGAAACGTCACATTATGAAAAAATGTCTGATGCATCGCATGCGCAGTAAGATTATCCATCACGTGTCATCGTCCGATGATTGCTCCAAAGCACTTTTAGGAAACCCGGGTGTAGCATGGTCAGGTTGTGACTGAAAAAAAAGTACATGCATAGAATCAGATGGTTAATTCTCTACCTCTTCAGAGTTGAAAATAACGGCCGGTCAACCGACAATGTCCGGCCTGATAAGGGGTTTTGACCGGTCAAACGTTCGCATTGCCGTTCATGTGACCAGTCTTTCATTTCACTGTTTCTTCATCAAAACAGAAAGTCATTTGTGGGAACGTATTGAGGTCGCCGCGACCCAGAACGGCCGAGCGGAGGACAAAATATTTCCAGCGAAATTGACACGTAAGGACAACTTTAAAATCCGACATATGATCAATAATACTAAGGATTTAGCGGATCTCTTATCGGCGAGGGGATAGGAAGTTGTAGGGAAGGGGTATTGTCATTGGGAATTATCCGATTCAAACTGCCTGCACCAACATTCGATATAGGTTTCTGACAAAATACATGGAAAGAAATTGGAAAAAAACGTGGGATTACAATTGGTAGGGGGTTGGGGTGGGGAGAGTGGAGGGGCTTGAGTATCTGAAGGAAACTGAGAAAGGACTAATTTTCAGGGCAGGGTAATTTGTTAAAAACGCGAAAAAATAATTGTCATAAAAAGTTGAGGAAATGTAGCTTACCATTAAATCGAGAAGTCGATCGTTGATCACTTTAATGTCTTGATTTCTCAAAACCAGGTCATTCTTTAAGCTAGTGGAAATAAACGTTGACAGTAAAAGCTAAGCTATCCTGGTTCGCAGGTTTATAATATTCACATCAAAAGACATTGGGTGCCTCAAACGTGTATATCTCACCTTTCAAGCTTCGCCAACGCTGCTCGCTTCTGTTTATGGATCTTTAAACTTTCCTGCTCAGACGTGTCTAGAACTCTACAAACAAAACACAAAGTACTTGGTGTATACATGTAAGCATGTGGTGCATCTAACTATTTGTGGAAGTATAACAAAGCTTCTTTGATATCTTCACAGAAATATAGTTTGGATTCGTTTTGATTGATTCCAGCCCAATGTAACGAAGGTTTCTTTTTCCAATGTTTGTTGAATATCCTAGCCTACAGAAATCTCAACTGGGTTTTGGTTTGGCCTGACTGGACAAGACCGCCGCTAATTTCTGTCCCATGAAGCGACTGGGAGTGTTTCTACACCCCCTTGCTGGGATGTTAGTCAAATGCTACGCCATTGATTAGCTAGCGCAGCTTCTAGTGGCTCCATGAAAATCTCCCAAAACCAGCCCGAACTACAGTTCGAAATATGTACATGTTGTCTTCAGGGCAGACGGAGTTGAATCCATAGCTAACTGAGTTAGGCAGTGAGCAGGCTCTGTTGCCTGACTTTCGCGTTGGCTTTCGTACGGGTGAGCTCTGAGCCAGCTGGGCGAATTGCGTAACTCGTGGCCAAAACACAGGGAGTCTGCATGCAGGGTAAAACTGAGCTAGCAGCTGAAAGCCATGGTGTTGCTTGTTCTCGCTTACCTTTGATAATGGTTGTTCAAGGTGTTAGTTGCTTTTTTGCACTCGCGAATCACTTGCTTATAAGTAGGCGCAGAAGCTCTTTAACTGTATTAAGGGCACAAAACACAAACGTTACATTTGAATTACGGCTCAGATTTGGTTTGAGACTGGTTCAGGGTTACCGTGTTTACTCGATGGCGTGCACCCCCCCACTCCGTCCCGAAAAAGCGCCGAATCGGAGAACAAAATATTAGGAGCACTCCCTTGAAAAAAAGCCACATTCACTGAAAACAATGCGGCGCTTAATTGAAGCATCATCAGACTGAGTTGTTCTCAGAGTCAATCTAAAGGCCAAGCAAGGTGCAAATAAATCTAAAACAGCCTTGGAAGTTAATTCTCCCCTCCCATCCCACCCCTAAAATGTTGTCGCCGAATGAGCGTCCCAGTCGAGGCAACAAAAATTTAAAAAGCGCCGCGGGCTAAATCGAGTTACGTAGAAAGACTATGTTACACTGCTTTGATTTAACGAAAGTCAAACAAATTCAAGTACAATAATAAGTTAAGGATACTGTAATTTAGAGACTTCAGTGCGCCCTACAGACTGAACAGGTTGCTCTTCTCGTCCCATCAGTTCTCTCATTCGGAGGAAATGCGATACTAAGGGACTCCTCCCCAGAAGATTAAAACCGACACGTTCAAACTCGGGACCTGGGCCAATTTCATGTGACTGTGGAAAAAAAAACAGAAAACAAATGACAAAATCATAATCGGTTAATACTCAAAGAGCAAACAAATAAATATACGAGGGTAAAAATCACACTAAATGTTTGGTTTTTTTTTTAATTTGTTATTTGTTGTTAATATTGTTGTTGGTGATACGATAAGACAGAACTGGCCGACCAGACTGATATATTCGTCAAGTGAATTCCGTTATTAACCAAAACTGTTCAGCATGCAGATCAGTGAATTCCTAAATTGCATACACTCTTCATATGAAATTGTATGAATATTTGGGGAAAGTCGTAAAAAGCCCTATTCATCTTTGAATATACCAGTTTGGCCGGCCAGTCCTGACTAATTATAGGCGCCCTGAGTTACAAATTATATTTGGCGTCGCTAACAAAGTTGCACGATAGATAAAAAAGTTTGTATGGAATACATGACTCACGACAAGTATCTCATGAAACAACAACAGGCATTATTTCCCCTTTGGTCACATATAGTAATATTTTAAAAATATATAAATTAATAAAGTTAGGGCCTGGCTACCGCGAATAACTAAAAAGTTAGCGACAAGTGAACGATTATGCGTCACCAAACCCAAAATGGCGGCGGTGATAATTTTTTTCTTTTTTCTGTTGCTATAAAATCTCGTTTCTCTTTGGTCGGGTAAAATGTGGAATTAAATCATTATTTTTTTGGAAATACCCAATTTAACGCCAATTTGTTAAAAGAGTGGAGGTTCCCTCTGAGAAAAATCGACCCAGAGGAAATTACAGTACATGTAAATACAGTCTCAACTCCTTCCTGGTAGACGATAAACATTCCACATTACGGACAGCAAAGTGTGGTACAGAAAGCGTCCCTTAAACGTAGCTGGCTGAACACGGTGCGAACTTACCTCTGTACTGTCAAACGACGGAATAACCGTCAGCCCCATTCTTGAGGGTGAGTATTGTGTAGCGTATGTCACAGCTCGCTCTTTACTGGTTGGTACATGTACATTGTACTCATCCAGGCAAGACTCCAGATCAAACGACATGTTCGCTAAAAATAAAGAAAAAATTCAAAACAAAACCTAGTCTAATTTTTCAATGCGACAAAAATTGGCGAGATCAATTTGTGTCGGTGCAATAAAGCAAACGATAATTTAAAGGCAACGCCAAAAATCCCCTTACGCTGAGGACCGAACCCAGAGAAATCAGTAGGCTGAAAAGCGGTGAGCTTCATGTATCTGAACCGTTTTATTTGTTTTTCAAGATTGGCCTAACGGCACAAGAGATAAACAAATGCTTTTGGTGAGGCGGTACGCAGCTCTTTATAAGGTCCCGCAGTATTGGCTGAGAAAATGATAAACAAACAACAGTAACAATGGACCCTAGCCGTATAACAATATAGCTGCGTGCTATTAAGATCCATGAAATTAGAGGTTCTAGAGAGCTGCGAACTACGTCCTTTTGGCCTCAAAAGCACATAAAAGGAACTTCGACAAATTACCTAACCATGAAGGAAAACAAAGAGAATTCAAGCAAAAAGGCTCTCTGATGTAGATTCCATAAGGGCTGGAAATTTTTATCCTTTTCTCGTCGTTTCTACTCTGAAAATAACATATTTACCCTTAAGAGATTGTGTCCTGTCATCCTGCAGTTCTCTGATGTTGCTCGGCTCCAGGATCTTTAGGTTCCATTTCTCCCACGAATAAGGTGGAGGCCTGGTACCTGCAAGTTTGGAAATATGATTCAGAAAAACGGTAACAAAGGGAAGATAGAAAGAAAAACAACGTTAATTTTATAACCGTTTCTGTCGTCGTGTGCTAACCGATGTTACATATTCAAAGTAAAATAATGAGATTGTGGACATACTGAATTGGAGGGGGAGGGGTGGTGGAAGGGATGTGCTGCATTGGGAATTTTTTTATCTTTGTGCATTTGTATATGGATTTTTGGCTACAAACCACAAAGTCAGTAGACCAAAGCAGCAAAGATCAAAAGAATTCCATCGCCAAAGGTGCATAAAGGTGGTATCGCCACTAATCTCTCGGGACGAGGCAAGTCGTTGGTTATGAAAACAGTAGATAACGCGTCACAACAATGACTCTAGTCCTGGAAAACAATAGAGATACTGCTTCCAGAGGACCGATAGAGGTTCCAGAGGGTGATGGCTAAAAGAGATGGCCGTGACGGACGCTTCTAACCATGAACAGATTGAGTTGTCTTACACGAAGCGTGGAATCGTTGGCGCCTCAGCCCTTTCAGTGGCTACCGAGGCTCCAACGATTCCACGCTTCGTGTAAGACAACTCAATCTGTTCATGGTTAGAAACGTCCTTGTCGGCAATCCCTATTAGCCATCACCGTTCCAGAGAGGTAGGGGCTACCCGAGGTGACAGAGCGTTGAGAATACTCCGTGTACAAGAGGTTTGCTACTGAATATTGAGCATATGACGTTATCAGCAGAAGGCCTACTCGTGTGTCACTGAGATCCATTTCCTTTGTGCTTTACCTGTAACCCACTCAGAGATGGTGTTGAGAAGGAAACTCTTGAAATCATCATCAAACAGCTGGTAAGATCGCGGAAAGACCTCGCAATATGCCGCATACACTGCTTGAGCAAGGCAGTCGGCAAAGTACTAGATTGCAATGAAACGAAAGAAACGTAAGTCCGACAAAGTTATAACCTGGAAGCTTTAGGCAAAACATTATATTTCCTCCGACCAAACAACCAATCAGCACTCGATGCCAAAAACATACCATGGAACCAGATGTGGGAAACGCTAGAAAATACGTGCAGTCCATTAGTCAAGCATGGAAATAAGAGAAAACAAAACGTCTGTGGACAAACTATCTTGATTTGTTGTAAAGGAACAGGTCGTTGATTTGTCACCGATGCAGACAGCAAGCACATTTAAGGTGATTCCTCAGGAATATAAGTTGCCGAACAATTTTCTTGAAACTTTCTCTGAATGTTCCCTTCCAGGCACTGCTTCGAAAAATACAACAAAAAAGATGGGTCACCGCGCTCGCAAACGAGAAATGATGGGCCAATCTTACCCCATTTATACCTCTAACGGTGGTAATGACGCGCGTAATTTGATCGTTCCACGGTAAATTTTACTGCAGCAGAAAGCAAACATTATTGTAGGAAAAGTGGGTAAAATATTGATAGCTAGGAAGACTCGATTATGTGGAACTATGTTACATACGATTTATGGAAAAATCACGCAGATTGAAACGACATCGAGTCAAAACGTACCACGAGTCGTTGCTCTCAAGGTCGCCGGCATCCCGAGTAACGGTTTACTGTAAATTTTTTACTGTATCTTTTTCCTCCTTGCCAAAAATTCCTCGTTTTATTTTTTTCACTTAAAGATGACAATTTGTACACCAAAATCCCCCAATAAAAAAGTATAGGTCACTGTACTTGTTTACGAATAAAATGACAATTATCTATCTACCTCGAGAGCTAATCCGAATAGAAAAAGCCACCATTTTGTTTATGTGCGCGCGCTAAATAAGAGCGTAAAATTCTGCGCAGTAAGGATGCGCAATGAATACTGAGGAATCACCTAAAAGTGCCTATGAAATGAAAAAATGAGCTATTGAAAAATAAGCTTATTTGAAAGGCCTTAAAAAATGAAGAAAAACGGCGTTTTCCTTTCTGTGATATCTCCTCTCGTTCCAGAGATATTCAAGATTTTTGTATTATGCAAATTAGGTACTTATGACGTCATAAGGTGTGATAGTATGGGTGTAAAAACACAAAACGTGACATATCTCTGCAAGTAATAATGCAATGCAATAGAAACTTTGCAAGCACATTGCACCATAAGAAATACACCCCTTGATAAATATTTTGATCTTGCTATGGCAACAATATTGGTTCCAGTCTCTTTCCTCTTCAAATCAAATATTACTCATTTGTGACTGTATAGGACAAAGGATTGATCCCATTTAAAGCGTGCAGAATGCCCATATTGCACTAGCTCTCTTAATTAACCCATTGACTTCTAAACCGGCCGAAACCGGCCGTGGCAGACTTTGACCAGTTATGCAGGAGAGAAAGAGCTTTCCAATGATATCCCGATGATATTTATTGGGCAAATGGAGCTTGAAATATGCACGAAAACGCTTAGAAATTTCCGCCAAAAACTAGGAGGAAAATTTCCCTTACTTACCCTTGGCTACTCCATATTAAGTATTTACCGTCTCATTGATGCTTTCGTGGCAATTCTTGAACTGAAAGCAAGCCCAGCAAAAGGCCAACAAAAGCATAAAAAAGATACGAGAAAAGGAAAAAGGAAAAGCGAAAAATAAAAATAAAAAATCGAAAAGCCTAAAGACGTGGGTCACTTACTTGTCCAAAAACTCTCGAAATTTTGATTTGTGCGCATGCCCGAACTAAAATGTCGCTAAATGCAATGCTAGTGAAAAGCCTGGCATGACTGCATTTCGCAAATGCACTTTGGAGAAATTTGAAGCATATTTAGCCTATAACTGATTAGAAAATGTTCAAAATGTCTAAAAAACACGTTTTTGCAAAAATCTCCAGGAGTTAGTGGGTTAACCTTTAGGAAGTGGAAGATGTTTGCTCAACATCAAATACAGGAATAATCATTCCTGTATGTTAGAGATCTCTGTTGCCATAGCAACACCAAAATATGCACCATCTGATGTATTTCTTAGGCTATAACATGCTCACCAAGTTTCAATTTCATTGCATCATTACTTGCAGAGATATGCCATATTTTGTGTTGTGACCCACATACGATCACACCTTATGACATCATCAGTCCCTAATTTGCATAATTCGAAAATCTTGAATATCTCTGGAACGAGAGGCGATATCACAAAAACGAAAACGCCATTCTTCTTCATTTTTAAAGGCCTTTCAAATAAGGCTTGAAGAAACCTTCCAAAGATTCAGTTGATATCAAGCATGGGTTCGAATTTCATTCAACCTGTCTTCAGTAGTCCTATCATAGGCCTTACCTGAAAGAATCTGTCTTTGAAATCTGGGCTAACACCAAAAAACAAGGAAACGAAACTGTCCGCTATTCTGTTGAACAATCCATCTTGTGCTTTCTTGCAATCAGGCTTAGAAAATGAAAATGAAAATAAAGTCGAGTGTTCATCATGCCAGTCTATCAAGGAAGGCTAACAAATGCGTGAAACGAATGAAATGATCCCCACAGCTCCCAACGTATTGAGGGTGAAGGCTTCATAGCTCAGTTGGTGAAGCGCCACTCTGGCGGAGGTTATGGGCTCGATTCCCGAGATAGTTCGCAGCTCTCTACAACCTCTAATTTCATTGGATCTTAATAGCAGGCAGGTCTATTGTTTTAGGGCTAGGGTCCATTGTTACTGTTGTTTGTTTATCAGTTTTTCAGCCAATACTGTGGTACCTTGTAAAGAGGTGCGTACCGCCCTCGATTCCCGTTTTGGCCTTGAATTTTTTCCGCCTCTTTTGCCTCAGTGTCTAAACGAGTCCAAGTGCGACACTATTCATATGAAAAATGTGTTCAACCTGCACGTTCAATTCCATGCAATTCAAACTCATTTTCATAATTATGAATGGTTTCGCACTGAGACTCGTTTTGAAGCAGGAGGAAAAGGGAACTAAGAAATGGCCTACTGTTTAAATAGCTTTCATACAGTGAGGATCATTTCATTCATTCCATGATTAATCCGCAGTTCATATATGTCTTTCTGTTGTAGTGACATCTTCGTTGGCTCAGCTAGCCCTTTCACACTGACCTTGTCCTTCATAAATTATATATAAATCACATCCATTATGTCAAACGCCTGAAACGGTAAAGGAGCTTAGGCACCACGCCTGAGGGAGATTTACACAGGTAAAAAATCCCAAAGATGAAACAATAAACTAGCAAGAACCAAGGATGGCTTTGAATGAGGAAGACTGACCATCTTGAAAATGTTAGGCTAAATTTAGACGTGTCATCCGTGAGAGAGCTCTTTTATAAGAAAATAACTCTGCAGAAGCATTCATAAATAACTTGTTTTAATCCTTGAAATGCATTCAGATAATACAAAACAGTACTCTCCCCAGTAGACTGCGACACCCAAGATTTTTTTCACCATCTTCTCCGGAGTTTGAACGTGCAGCACAAATGTTTTGGTTCTACCACATTATCAACGGTTTTTGAATGCCTGGCGAATTAGGTCGGTTCGCGCAGTCAGTCCTTGCGTAGGAAGAAATCATTTGTCCGCTGATCATGACGAACTGAAACTGAATGAAAAGTACTTGGAAGTAAGCATAATGCTTATCGAGAAATAAGAACGGTTGTCAAGGCGGAGTTCATTGCTGACAGACTTGAAATGACTAAGTGAGTTTGGTTTGGGAAGGCTGTTCCAGTCATTGACCGTCCTCGGCATTTATACGCGTCGCATGATCAGTTTGGATCGGGTAAAAACTTGAGGCGGCATGTAGATGGGAGCAGCGGGTTCTAAGAATGGGGTGCTTCACGTAGGGCAGGATGGCACCTCCGCTTCATTGTTGAGGGCTTATAAAGCATGCATAGTCTGGCCACCCGCCTCCTCTGTGGTTCTCAGTGATATCATTGATGGCAGATTCTTTAAGTACACAACAAAACAATCTGCCAGTCGCTGACAGTTTGCTACTACATGTACATGTACTTGTCAAGTCTTGTAATGTGAACAAAGTTCACGTGGTACAACCAAATGTAGCACGTGATGCATACTCAATCACCTTCAGTAACAAAATCAAAAAAATAGGGTGTCGCGCTCTACTAGGAAGGGTTAAAGCCGCCATGAGAGAGGAAGCAGGTTCAACTTGCAATGGCGGACTCGAGTTGAAACGCATGGCGCTATTGCTTGACATTAATCTCCCATTCACTGTCGTCATCTGGTTAGACTACGGTAACCCTCATTTTCCCTGAGCGAAGTGATCTTTAAGCACGCTCGTCCACCGGTTTGAAAGTGAGAAAAATGGAACAGTACTGACGTACATATAGTCTGCCATAATACAGTGAAATACCCGGAAATTAAACCGTTAATACCATTGTACATGTCAATGTACCTTTTGTGGATGTGCTTACCTGGAATTTTTCCAAAAAGAACCACCAGAATGTATCCTGTACAATGCATGAAGAAACAATTAATTAATCAATTAATTAACCACTGGTATAAAGGTTACCATTACTAAAATGTGTTGTTTGTTTTTTATGTGATATATGCGCAAAGACGTTAACGCAGAAAAACTAATGCAAAGAGAAATGATGACCAAAACAAATAGACTGTTTATAGCCATCTATTCTCTCAATGTCTTTTCTTCGATCGTTGAACGCGGGAAGAGTCGCGAGCGACCTGAGCGCCAGCCCACAACAGGCGGCTGGTAGGTACGTTACATGTATGTATGGAGAAATTACTTTGTACCCAATGTATTATTATATAATCAATCATGAAACCTTACCCTAACCCATATAATCTATTAACCATAATCGGTTATGTCGTCAAAAGCGATTTAAATTGGGAACACATAATGGGTACATTATAATTTCCCCCATACAGGGCTTACCTCGGTGTGAAAATCTGTGACATTTTTCATTGTTTTTGAGCTATTGTTTTCCTGTTCTATATTGTTTCTGAGTTCTTTGTTGCCTTGTTCGTTCTTCGTTTTACGTCACTGGTGAGTTTCACAGGTTTTTACACCGAAGATGAGCCCCCACACATCACGTACCTACAGGCGGCTTGACGCTAACCGCTTTCACCCTCTTCGTGTTTCGCACTCCGACTCGATTCGTTCGCTGTTTCTCTTGCGTTAAGAATAGATGTTGTGAATAGTCTACACAAGGCAAGTGTTCTATTACAAAACAGGTTTCTTTAACGTTAGTTTTCACTGGGCCTAAGCAGTTTCGTTTTCTCGTGCTTTTGGTTACTCTGCAGTAATGACGCATGATAAGAGTCCGTGTGTTATTTGAAACCAGCCTCGTTTAAACTCAACGAGTAGATTTGAACACGTAACGTTTCTTAAAACTCAAGACAGTTGACGTACATGTATTCTACATTTACATCTAGTTTCATGACCTGAATTAGAATGTTCCAGTTCCAGCCCACTAGGTGAAACGCCCGGAGGGGGGGGGGGGGGGGGGTTGGACTCGCATATGAAAGGGGCGGGGATGCACGTCGTCTCACTTAGGGGTGTACATTTAGGATTTTGACCTCGCTTAGGGTGTTCTGGGGAAAACGTCGTTATATTTAACCGTGAAGGTCTCGTTTATGGTTGTACGCAAAGAATTCGAAAAAGCATATACGGTAGTTAATCTGTATATTTTTAATTCTCTTTTAGGGGTCAACAAAGCGTGGTTCACGCCCAGATCGGTCTCCCGGGCTTCGTACTCTTTTGAGCTTTTGAAATTCTATGACTTTCCATGACCTTTTCCACGACTTGTCCAAGTTTCACATGACCTAAATTTGAGCATTGTCTAGGAAATCATCCGTCATTTTGGGTACGTTTTAACTATTTTCTTCACAAAAAACCTAATTGATTTTATATTTTCTTTAAACACAGATAAATTTTCCAATCACTTACCATGACCCACACTCAAATTCCATGACTTTCCAGGCCTGGAAAAATGAATTCTAATATTCCATGACTTTCCAGGTTTTCCATGACCTGTACGAACCCTGTCTCCTTTAGGGATTTAATTTAAAATTTCCGTCGAGCATCCCCGCCCCTTTCATGTGTGAGTCCCCCCCCTGGGTGAAATGTCACTGCTAAAATTTACCTCATGTGATATCTGGTTTAAATTCATGCAACTGTTCGCAGCAACAAAGTTCGGTCACAGGGACAAAGGTTTTCACAAAAGTTAAACAGTGGCAAGTTTAAAATTCTCTGTGTCTCATGAGACAAATTGCCAAAGGGACCTGTCACTGCGACTTATTGCCTAGCGTCAGACCGTTAACATCCTCACATACCAGTATCTTAATGAATTTGTATTCCCCTGAGTTCCACAATACAATGCAGTTTGTTTCAATTTTAAAATCTTATTTAATTATGACACTACATGTAATTTCTTTACCTGTAACAATGTTACAGATCCCTCTGACAAGAACAATTTCTTCCACCTTTTACGAAAACTTGACTAGAGTTCAAATGGAAACAAAAGAAAAAGGTATATCTATAAACTTTTATACTTGTACAAAGTGTATATGATTGCATTAACAGCTGAATGTTGATTACATTTTGAGCAAAAGCCCAATACAAACTTATCCTGTCAGGGAACTCAGGAACAATAATAATAAGATTGTGTTCAAATGGGGGGGGGGGGGGGTGTTACCAGGAATAGTAGGAAAGAAAGAGAGGAGTTCCTGGAGTCTCAGTGTTTCAGCACCAGTTGCAGACAGCTTCATGTATGCCACCCTCTGATTGACCATAAAAGAAACACAGTATTACTGTGCTATTCTTCTTTAATGGTGACAGGTCCACAGTCCATTAATTTTATGTGTTGAAGTTTTGTTTAATCATTGTGTGTTACATGTATATTCTTTGCAAGCATTTGAAACAGCTACTTTGTTCAAGGACTGGGGCAGATCACACAGTGCTATGCTCCGAGCCACTGCAACTTCAGGAACTTTTTGATTCAATTTTGACATTTTTTGGCCGCTTTATTTAGAACTAGTCAATTGCAACCATGGGAACGGCATGTACTAAAACCAGGAACACCAGAAAACCGGAACACCACAAAACATGGAACACCGGAACACCGAAACACCCCGGAACAACAGAAATTTATTGGCATTTTATGGTGTTTCTGGTGTTCCGGGGTGTTCCGGTGTTCCGGTATTCCTGGTTTTAGTACATGCCCATGTTGTCAAACAGATATAAAAAATGCTGTCAATTATATATAAAAAACAAGGTTGAGTGCTTCATCACAGGTTCCAAACATCAAGAAACAGATTAATTAGAAGCTGAAGGCCAAGTGCATGCTTTTACTGTTTCAAGGTCTGTGGAACCCATTAAGAAGAAGGTTAAGACTTGAGTTGAAGGGTAAGTCTTGAGGCCTTACATGTACATATGAGGCCATATGTATCTCATGGTGCAATGAGGACTGATGATAATGATGGTGAAAAGGGTAAGGGTTTGGATCTCGGGCCAGAGCCTCCCCATGTATTTAATATTTGTAAGAAGTCTCTGGGGGATATTTATGTAATCTAACTCACAGGGAACTTCTGTGCCTTGGTCACTTTGTTCAGCAGCTGGGGAGCTTCCAGCTGACCTGGCAGTGGTGTCACCTCATTTGGAAAGAAGCCAGGATAAGAGGTGAACTGTGTGAGAAAGAAAACATTGATAAAGATGAACTGAGGATGGCTGCCCAAAGAAGACTCGCTAGTGGGATGCAAACCCCATGACTTTACAGATACCAATTGGGCGCTATAACCAACTGAGCTACGAACAACTCTTGGTAAGCACACCGGTATTCAGCCTGTGTAATGCATACTATACTAGGATCAGAAATGTTATTAAAAGCTACACAAGTGCGACAAAATATTACAACTTATTACAGTGTATATGGCAAGGAAAATTCGAGCGTTCTGATTGGTTCTTTCTTGGTTGGGATTTTGCCATATAAGCCGTTTCCATACAAAAGGGTCCTAAGCCACATATTTTTGCTAAAGTTGGAGAATTCAAATTTGCAGCTAGAACTGCGAAAAGAAAACACATATAAATACTCAGCTGATTAACAAAATGTTTTCAAAATCGTGGTAACTTGTACTGTCAGAGTTGCTCGCAGCATCTAAACATGTTATGGCGGAAAATTTCTGAATTCAAGTCACTGGAAGTGCATTTCTAATAAGCATGCATGACCCAAGTGCCATATAATAAACTACTTACTAACCCAGCTTGCTCGAGCCGTACTGGGGAATATTGGCCATCGGTAGTTTTTGTACTGCCATGACCTCGGGCCAATATTCCCCAGTATGGCCCTCGCACTCGGTTAGTAATTTAAGAGATTATTATTACAGTAATTGACAGCATTCATGAAAAGGTATCCATCAAAATTATTACAAAAAATCCATGATATTGGAACAGTTGTTCGATCTGTAAAAGTTTGATCTACAGTAACTAAAATGTGAATCTTTTTATCGATGCTGCTAATCAAGGGACATCTTTAGAACACAGAAATTAAAGTACAGTGTATATGTACTTGCATGGTGCACTGTACCTGGACACTTTTCATTCTGTTGGTTTGTTCATCTCCAAGGCCATACTGAATAAAAATACCAATAAAATAATATTCAAAAATGTTTATTTCCATTATTTTATGATCATTTCATAGGCATGTAAATCATCTATAATTATAATAATGTGCACACATGTCCAGTTTAAACTAATTCTTGCAAGAATTGGGAAAGTTGCAATATAAAAATTATATTGAATTTGCTCTTTTACCTATAGGGCCATTTGTCCCAAAAAACACGCATCAGAAGTTTAAAATTAAAATTTCATATCCCCCAAATCTGAATTGAATCATTCCTGATAGATACAATATGCATTTCTTTTAACCATTCATTCATTCATTCGTTTCCCCAAGTCTGTATTCGCCACTAAAGAATCCCAGACAGTCTAAAATGACCTGAAGACATGATGACTTTGACAGGAGAACATAGGTCCACAATGCATACTTGTAAGAACATGTGTCGCTTGTGAGTAAAATTGTAATATTTTAACAAGAAATGTTTTTGGAACGTTAAAATGGCGGATGATTTTTCAGTTAAAAAGTATAGCTTCAGTAAAAACCTTGCCAAAGTGACATAATTGCAAAACAAAATAATCTGAGCCTTGTGTGAGATTCGCATTTTGTAATGCATTACATTAAAGCGTGACATCCCATATGTGATATACCATACATACTGTACACTGTGTGAATCACAAGATCAGTGTCATTCTATATACGAAATGTGATACTACTTAAAGTCTCGTGTCGGCATGCAGCAAGGTATGTCTGATCCGCCTTGTGTAAGTGTGCTCATCATTTCATTCAAGAATTTTGACAGTGACTGTCCTTTTATTTTAAGTCTTGGGAAATTAATTATCTTTTTATATTTCTAAGTGGGAGGCGCAGTGGCCTAATGGTTAGTGCGCTGGACTCTGGATCGGACGGTCCGGGTTCGAGTCCTGGCCGGGCCACTGCGTTGTGTTCTTGGACAAGACACTTTACTCTCACAGTGCCTCTCTTCACCCAGGTGTATAAATGGGTACAGGCGAATTTACTGCTGGGGGGTAACCCTGCGATGGACTAGCATCCCATCCAGGGGGGAGTAGAAATACTCTCTGTCGCTTCATGCTACAGAAACCGGGATAAGCTCCGGCCTGATGGGCCACTAGGCCCGACTCCAGACTTACCTTACCTTATTTCTAAACTACCTTTGGAAAATTTGGAAAAACAAGAAGATGTCGCCAGTTTGTAGATGGCCTTCAGCCACTGCACACGAATTGCTGATAGTATACGAATAGCTCAACCAATCAGATTCCAACATTTGCATCTATACTACTAGAATTGTATTGATAGTATCCATTTTGCTGTGCCCTTGTAATTGCAGTGTACAATTCATTAGTGAACTGAGAAAATTTATGTGCACTGAGAGAGGATAGCCTAGGCAAAAACATGTTACTTGCAACCTTGTACCAAATAAATACAAAATTTAATCAGGTATTAGACTTTCTTACCAGATGTACAGGTTTTTCTTTTTTATTGATAACTTCAGCTGGAATCTCTGAGCTGCCATGTATTGCTGTTTTGAAGGGAAAGAGACAACTTGTTAAAATTTAAATATTGCTTTTCACTTTTTCTTTTACACAATGAATTATTAGCGTAAAAGATCTAAAATCTAATTTCTAATGAACAAATATAATCTTTCATACAGTGTTCAATGGGGATTCATGAACAAAATGCAATAGTCAAAATTTAATAAACCTTGTAACTTGCAACTTTTTTTTCATAAGTCACATAAATCATTGTTTGGTAAGATCCATGTAGAAAAATCTGTTACTAAAGAATGAGTAAAGTATTGTCACAAAATAATTTGGAAGATTTTAATTCTATAATTATTAAGTATTATTTTTCTTTGGTCTGTGACTTGATGATATTAATCAGTTCTAATATACTAATAATCACATTTTTTTTAATATTGCGCAGTCAGACAATAAGGGAAAAGGCAGACTCTGTCTCCAGAGTGACAATTAGAGAGAGCCTGTGAACAAGGTTGGATGAAACTGCGTAAAAACAACAGAATCACTGAAAATGTGAACATTTTGGCAATTTTTAAGGAAATCCCTGAATATTTATACTAAAGATAAATTGTTTTATGTTTTTTCTCATCTCAATTTCCACCTTCTTTATTAATTTTTTTGCTTCCGATTTTTGCTATAACCATCAGAAGTTCGCACGTTTGAGTTAATTGTAATTGATGGATCTGATCATGTGACCTCCCTTGCTGATGATGACCACCTCGAGAAATCATGACATCATGCACATGCGCGCTGCATTTTTCCGCAGTCTTGGTTAGGCTCAGTCAATGAAATAGAGAATGAGCTGAGATTCAGATATTCCTTGTTGCATTAATGCACAAAGGTGTTCAGCTTCTAAAATCATGGTGAAATAGAAACAGATAATTTGTCACTTAGATATATCTAACAAATTACTCAACGTCCATTAGCTACACTACAAGAGAAATGATTTCAAACCTTTTATCGTTGCAGGGCTAAGAGTTTGAGCTGTACTCCGTGGCCTCTCCTTATCAGTCAAAACCTGGCTTGCATAAACATTGAGCTTCTTTTCTAATTCTTGAACTTCACTACTTACTTCATCGATTAAGCCAATATCTAGGGCTACAGTGATAAACACATTTTGAGATTAAGGAAAAGTAAAACCTACAATATCTGACCGAGTTTGATGATTTTAATTTTTCCCCTTTAATTCTTTTTCTATTTGTTTATTTGATTTTACACTCCTTTGTGTAATCTTTACTGGTAGCCTGCGTGTTTTGTCAAAAAATTATAAACAATTATTGGATGAGGTTTTTGTGATATCTGGAATGATCAAGGTCGAGGTAAGCGTTATCAGCTGAAGCCGAAGGCTGAGGCTGATAATACTAACCGAGACCTTGATTATTCAGGATATCACAAAACCGAATCAAATAATTGTTTTATTATACATTGTTTTCAAGCTTCCCATGGAGTAAAACGATCCATCCTTTTTCGCGCTTCCACATAAAAAGATTTAAACACTTGCTCTAATTATTTTTTGTCGTGTGGACGTGGCTCATGAATGTAGTTCCTTCACCACCTTTAGTATTTTCCGAATCTTTATCTTCGAGCAATTTCTCAATTTCTTGCTGGGTCAATTTCTTAATGCGCTGCCCGTGAATGCAAGACATTGCTCTTGGAAATCATGCATTGTGCGCGCAACCTACAGATTATTTTTAACAACAACAACAAAATTTTATTGGTTAAAAATATAAGTAATTACATTAGTTTCTCCCCGCAAATAGCTTACAAACTAATCGAGGCGGGGAGATCTGCTAGCAGATTAGTGAATAATCTGTAGGTTGCGCTGTTTCCCAGAATTAACTGTAGGCTCTTAACCAATGAGAAGACAGATGGTGACTACAATGTATAATAATACGGGTTATTAGCCAAGCTGGAGACCAACTTATTTTAACTGGATGCTGTCCAAGTTCTTTTCTATCGAGCGTAGCCAAAGCTAACTAAAAAGGATACGTGCATGATGTGCGAGATCCTCCATGATATCATCCAAACTTCCCAGTCCAACAGACGCCACTGATATATTAAACTCCTTTCCGTCCACTTCTTCAGGCCATTCCCCTAAGCCTTGTGGCCTTCTTTCCAGCCAGTGCTCAAGGGTTTTTGGCGGCTCTGGCGTTTTAGGCGCGTGCTTTATAGGTTCTGCCTTCTCTTCGTTCTCATACTGCGCTAGAATAGCTTCAATTCGAGGATCCATCTAGCTAGTCGCATTAAATGACAAGTTCTAAGCTACGTTAGTTTACCCCAAGTCGAAATGTTTTGCCGCCATTTTGAAGCTGAGTGACCTGGCGTTCTTGTCAACAAAACGGTAACCTAGCAACGGCGGACTGGGTTTCACCATAATGCAGACCACTGGTGAGCCGAAAAACTCGCCTGCCCCCGCAGGCTATCCTTGGAGCTCCTCACTTTCTTCTGCAGTGTTAGCAATCAACTGTGGAGAGCTAATCTAACCTTTTAATAAGCCGCTATTCTGGCCAACCGATAAGAGCTGGCTGTCAGTTCAGGAGGCCAGAGGTAGAAAGGAAGGGATGGGTAGACAGGAAGGGATGAGGTTTTTGTGATAGCCGGAATAATGAAGGTCCACTGCGCCAAATGAAAACTTTATCTAGAGTATTCTAGCCTCGAATATGTCAGTGTGATGCCATAGAATCCTAGGGTATTCAAGGCGTTCGCTATAGGTGAAGTACACCTGGAGTATTCAAGAGTATTCGATTTGAATACGTGAAGTGCCCGTGGTGTATTCACGAGTATTCAATATTGAATACGTGATGCACACCCGGAGTGTTCAATTTGAATATGGAAAAACAGGCCGGATCCTAATAGGATATCCCAGGTGTATTTCGAATCAGGCGAACTAGAATACGTCGGAAAATTTCAGTGTACGAGGAGTGTGCCGAGTCGTAATCGAGCGAATTCTGGCCCGCATATTTGGCTTTTCGCGCAGTGGTCGAGGTAGGTGTTATCAGAAAAGACCTTTTCTTAGAGCACGACAGCTTTGTCACGGCGCCATCGTGAAGTCACGTACGTCGGAAATCTCGAAAATTCAACATGCTTTATTTCAAACACAAAGGATACCATCTAGCTGGAAACTTTTGAATTGATGTATTTTTAGGATTTCTTTCACGCAGCGACAATAAAAATTAAGCAGGCCCAGCGAATTTTGTTTTTGCAATTTTATGACGTCACGATAAAACCAATTGTTAAATATATGTTGCCATATTTCGCCGTCGGATTAATTGGCAAATAGAGTGGCATATGAAAAGGGCGGATGTCAGGACTGGTCTTCTCTCTTGGGGGTGTAAATATTTTTTTTTGCTAACCCAAATGGACTGGAGTACCTCAAAACTTAGTAAAAAAATACGTCGGTTTTAATTTATCAAAACTACCGTATTCAGGCAGGGCGAGTAAGGACCATCCCTGTCTCCAAAACACCTCAAGAAAGTTGTTCAAATTAAGCTTCAAATCAAGAATTCGAAAGAAAAAAGTACGAATACGCTGAAGCAAAGGAGAGCACGTTTTGTGTTAGCCAGCAGTTTTACAACGCAGGGTATATGTGTATTCATCTGCGCATGATTCGTGCTCATGTGTGGTTCTTTTTGTGGAAATGTTGTCTGAAATAACTGCTTCAAAGGAAACCAAAATTTTAAAAACTTTTGTATTTATCTTTTCAGCTCATTACTTCAAAAGTATCAAGAATTTCAATTTTTACATAAAAAATTTGCTAGTTGGCTCGCCAATTTTCTAGTGGGAAAAAAGTCTCACTAGCAAGACTTGGCTAGTCGACTAAAAAGTTGTAAATGTAATTACATAGTCTGTAAGAAATGTGTTTCTAGCAATCAGTGTCAATAGTATAGTTATTGTTCAGTAATAAGTATTTACAAATCAATGTCGTGCAATAAAAAATTACAAAAAATGTAGTCCACAGTTACCGAAAAGATTTTACGGAAAATTGCTATTCCATGGCTTTTCAACCGAAATTTCTTTGGTTTTAAAAAATGATAAGCTACCCTTCGAGGTTATTTTTTGGAGGTTGGAGTGGGGGATGAAAAAAGAGTGATGAAAATCAGAGTATCCGTCTGCTTTTTTCTCATTCTGGAAACCACTTATTTTGGCTTTTCCTATCTGCAAACGTTCTTGACTTAACAACAATTTTAATCTCGCCTCCATAAAATAGCGTTAAACGTAACGCATTAAAGTGGTATATTTTTCGTGTCAACGTCAAAGTTTAAGCCATGTATGTCCATACTGACTTCTGTAAACGATGCAGCTGGATCTTCGTGTAGATCAGGATCAGCAATAAACTTAAAAAACTGAAAACTTAATGATGACTATATAAGCATAAACAAACAAGCTAAAAATAACTACCAGAAAAAAACAACAATAGCGTGTTAAATAATATATACAATAAATATTAAGTTTCATCACGTCAGGCAATCGCGTAACAGCATTTTATCTCATCCCTTTTAAACTGTGTAACCGTTTTGTTTCCATTTTCAACTTAGCATTTTATGCCCCTGATGAAGGTTGCTTTTGTCCAACCGAAATATTGGGCTTAATTAAAATACCATCAGCTTCAACCTGTTTGATCATTAAGTTTGTTTTTTTTTATGTCCATATTGTCCACGTAAAGATTTAATCATTTGTCTTTTCAATGAGCATTCCTCCGTCCTTCACACACGTGACAAGCGGCGATATTGGATTGCTGAAACAAAATATGATATTTCAATAACAGTAAAGTTCAATTCCCGGAGGATTGCTTTGGGACACCAATATGACCGCAGTTTCTTAAATTTGTTTTGGGTCACCAATATGGCCGCCGTGACATCATGTGAAAACACTCTATATCGTCAGCCTCGTTCCCAGTCGTCCCCTGCGAGTTTCGATGTGGCAGCTGTTGCAAGGTCTCACATGAATGGCTAGCTACCCTGCGTGAAAACAATAACGCAAACAACACTAAACAATAGCAACGGTAATGTAAAACTTTATTTAAACACGGAGAATCACCAGTTAAGCTAAAAGTTAAAAACTAAAACTCATTACAACTGTTTTACATGATTGCCGTTTGGAATCCGATATCTCAGATACCTTCTTAAAAAGAACCAACGCTTTTTAAATCCTGGGGCAAGTTATTCCACAAACAAGCCCGCTATAACAAAAGCGTCGTTTCAAGTAATTAGTATTTGCCTTGGGCAGCAAAAGTTTCCCTTCAAGTTTTCTGAAGTTATAATCATTAACATAGCGTTGAGTGAAAAGACATTAAGGCGGGGGTAAACATGAAATTCGCTCAAAAACTCAGTTTTTTGTTTTCCTTGGAATTTGTTGCTTTGGGTATTTAACTTTACTATGAAGAAAAAATTTTGCACCAATTTCCACTTTTTTTACCTTTTATTTTAAATTGCTTTCAGACACTCCTGTGGTCAAAATATGGACATAAGGGCCACTATAGTGGTTACAATTTTTAATAAATCAACTTTAATTGCTATCTTTAAGTTTAAAGTCAATTTTCTCATTACGCAATAATTTTGTCTTCAAGAAAAGATAGCTTGAGAACAATTTATCCGATTGATCTGAAATTTTCAGGGTTTCTTTTTCTCAATAAGTTTTGTGTTTTAAGCAGAGGAATTTTCCATATGATGCATGTACTCTAAGTTATGAAGTGAAACACATCTTTGATTTTCCATGTCAAATACAATCAATCATTATTTTTAATGTTTTAAACATTTTAGAAATCCCTCTGCTTAAAACAATAAGCAACATGTCTTCTTTAAATTGATATAAAATAAATTAATTTTTATCAGTTCTAGCAAGAGTTATCTTTTCTCAAGTAAGCCTTGGTAGCACCCAGCAGGTGGCATGGTTAAATGAGTGGTATCCTATTACAATTGACTTGTGGAGTGTGAAATATTTTTTTTCATAATCTTTGATTCATAAGCTTTCCAGGGATATATAGTTTGCTAGGGTTTTCAATTAAATCCTAGCTGTGAAAAATTATTGAAAAATGGCCTATTTTTCAGGTTTACCCCCGCCTTAAAGATATTCTGGGGCATAAATACTCTAAAGCTTTCTGTTTTTTACGACGAAGAGACAGCTTCTCCCACTTAAGCGTCGCTAGTAGGAGGTTGGAGCTCGTATCAAAACGTGATTTAGTAATTACTCTGGCTGCCCGATTTTGTAATTTGTGTAATTTGTCACTCAAATAGCCACTCGTACAATCCCAGACCGGGCTGCAGTAATCAAAAGGTGGTAATATTAAAGCATTATAAATTTGAACTGCAACATCCGTCGGAATAAAAGGTCGTACACGTTTTAATGCACCAATGGCTGAAGAGGCTTTCTTGCATATCTCGTCAACGTGTTTACAAGCTTACGGGAGGTTCTACACTGCTAATGGGAGGACTCGGCTATCGCGCTCAGTTGCAAACCTTCTCAGATCACTCGAATAGCGCGAATTAGCACGAGGACGAGGCTAGAGTCCTTAACCTCCCTTCCTCCTTGAGTTCATGAGCTGTCATTTATTCCCAAGAGTTATTGACAGTCTAACTGAACAAACCCAGTCAATCTACTTCTCTGAAAAATAGCAAACGTATTTTCTCTGACCTTGCACATTTTCTGGGCGGAGGGTATCTCGAGCTTAATCAGTAAAAAGTAAGTTCCAATCCTTATCAACTGATTTGTTTTTTTGGTTTTCACTTTCAAAGGTATATCAACATGCCGAAAACGTTTCTGAGCAATCAAGAAACAAAAATTGCAATTCGTTTTCTCAAACGACTTGTGTACAGATCAATCTGTAAATAAATTACCATTAACAACAACGTGTAATTAAAATTCCACTTAAAAGCCCTGTCCGGAAATTCGAACAGCCTTTATCGATTTTCCGCGTTACATGTAACTAAAAATTGAAAAATCAATTACCGCTGGGTCAAAAGCATTTCTCGTGCTTGGCTGCGCATATTTGCGCAAGCTTGAATGCCGTCTCTGTGTAGTGAAAGCCGAATTGAAGGTAAAATATATACGTCAGGAGACCATTAGAACGTTTCTTTTTAATTTCCGTTTCTTTCAGGGACTGTAAGTATTTGGTTGATACCTGTTTAACGCAATTTAAGAAGTGAGTGGCGATCGATTCTGATACTTTGTTAACTGAATATAGTTCAGCTGGCTAGAATTGAGATAAGGTTGTTAAATTTTGTTCCTCCGATCACGAATTCTATACTGAAATAGCAGCTTTCAGTCTGGTCTTGGGGTTAAACTAACAGCATTAAGGAAGGAGGACCGAGTTTTCACTCATTTATTTGTCTCACAGGTTGATTCGCTTGAAAAGAAAGTGCTATTGAAGCTAAGAAAGCTGGTAACTGCAGGCAAGTTCATGTACTATTGAGTTTTTTGCTATATATCGCCCAGTATTATTTTGTTCTCGAAACAAGATCTTAAGCTATATTACTAGGCTATTTTCGATTGCAATCGTATCGTTTGCCCTTCCGTTTAAGGCAGTTTTACCGCATGAATACTGGCAAGGGCACTTATTTATTATGTGCGCGGTCAGTCTTCAGGTCATTTCTGTTGAAAACAACGAAATTCAGCTAGGGATTAGCAAAGGTCACTATGAGAAAATATTAGCAGAGCACCACAACACGAACTTGTAATAGACAAAGCTTAATTTTTGTCATTCTAACCTACTTCGGTACTTGTCGAATACGTAAGAAGTTCGCGTTTCTGATTAGCAGAATGTTTGTAAATGTGTTTATTAGAACCCTGCAAGTCTTGCAGACAGTTAAAGGCCTGTTTGGGCGTCTCACATATTTTAACAAAAGGTCAAAGCCACAATGTTCATTGGTTTCAGTATTTTATAATGAGCCGTTCAGGAGCCGACGTGAAGCAATTGCACTGAGCCGGAAATCCGTCTGCTCTAGCAGACTACCTAAATCTGCTAAATGAATATTAGTTTCATTAACGTAACATTAATATTTTCCGCAATCGTTTCAATTATCAATATTGGTTTCTTAATTTTCAATTACCAGCTTTTCTATCAGAACAATCAATGTTTGTTTAAAGTTTACAATTTGTCTCGATCGTCGCGGCACTCAAACATTCGTTTTATTCATTTCAAATTTAAAGATTGTTGTGGTACTACGGTTTTTTTTTCAAATTTTAAAATTCTCAGGCAGTTCCTTTCTCTCGGACAAAGAAATCGGTCATTTTTATCATTTCCCAGTCAAGCTCCAACAAGCACGAGTTTAAAGCAAGCGACACTGCCACGATGTATAACTTCAAAAATTCAACAGCCCAAAAATGTGTTGACTCCAATACAAACAGTGGTTAACTTTTAATTTAATTACGATGTCAGTTTACTGAAGCTAAATAGAGGGTCTGAATGCTAGCGACAAAGGGTGAAAATATTACTGACTACCGACAAAACGAGAGGAAAAAATTAGCGACTAGCGACAAAAAATTAACTGAGATTTAATGATAATGATAATGAATTTGTATAGCGCTAAAACTATAAAACAATAATCAAAAGCGCTTAACATTAAGTTAAAATTAATGGATAAATAATAAGTAAAAAATTTAAAAATCCCTAAAAGCTATAATAATACAGTGATATTTCTGCTATGATAAAATCTAAAAATGAGATTCGAATTAAAATTAAACATTAAAACTATTCCAACAAATCAGAAGCTTTTTTAAAAAGAAATGTTTTAAGTTCCCTTTTGAAAATGGCGAGGCTGCTACTTGTTCTAACAGTTAATGGCAGCGAGTTCCATAAAACAGGTGCAGCATGAGCAAAGGCCCGATCCCCAAGTGTAGAGCAGTTGGTTTTTGGAACGAACAGAAGATATTGTGCGGACGAGCGAAGAGAATAATTAAAAGATGGCTTCAAGGCTAAAAGATCGTTAATGTAGGATGGACTTTGTTTGTGGACGTTGTGGAGTGACTTGTAAACAAAAAGGAGCAATTTGAATTGAACTCTAAACGTTACTGGAAGCCAATGTAAGTCGATAAGAGCGGATGTGATATGATCAAATTTCGCAATCTGAAGAGAGTTGGACTTCTCGAGCGGGAACAAGTAAACTACAACGACGCCATGTTGAGTGGAAAACTACTCACAACTTTATTCTCCTGACCATGATGCATAGCGCACCCTAACAAGAGTCACTCTAGCCGCAGCATTCTGGACTTTCTGTAAACGGTCAAGCTGATATTTAGGTAGGCCAAATAGAAGTGAGTAAT
This sequence comes from Blastomussa wellsi, assembly GCA_947652115.1. Lineage (NCBI taxonomy): Eukaryota > Metazoa > Cnidaria > Anthozoa > Scleractinia > Plerogyridae > Blastomussa > Blastomussa wellsi. The sequence continues at coordinate 24,964,347 of OX393563.1, read as the reverse complement.
CAAGGTGCAGTAACAGTAAGGAATTTTCTGATCTGTCTTATGTTGTATAGTCCGCAAAAAGCCTTGCTACAAATCTTGGCTATGTGAACATCCATTCGCCTATGAGCATCGAACCAGGTAGCCTGCGAACAGCAGACGCATTTCCGGTCGTCGCTTCTCTCCGACGACCGGAAATGCGTCTGCTGTTCGCAGGCTACGAACCAGGACCCAAGGTTCCGGACGCTTTCTAAAGGTTTAATGACGGTGTCACCAATGATAATAGATTCAATAGATGTTTTATCAAGTTGTTGACGGGTGCCAATAATTAGAAACTCAGTTTTCGCATCATTGATCATTAAACGATTTCCAATAAACCAAGAGCGAACATCAGCAATACACTTTTCAATCACAGAAACAGCGTTAATTTCCGAATGGATAGAACAAGGTCGGAAGGAGAGGTAAATCTGGATGTCGTCAGCATAACCATGGACGGAAGGGAGGTGCTGAGAAATAATGTTAAAGAGGCGGGAGACGTAGAGAGTAAATAAAATAGGCCCTATACAACTGCCTTGGGGGACTCCACAGTTCAGGTTAAAGTCGTCAGAAGTCGTATCACCGACAAGTGTACGTTGTTTGCGACCAGACAGAAATGAGTCGAACCAATTTAAAGCAGTTCCGACGACGCCAAAATCCTGTTGCAAAATATTCAGAAGAATGGAATGTTCAATAGTATCAAAAGCAGCACTGAGGTCCAAAAGTACGAGCAGTGTCACTTCCTTATTATCCATACTCATACTTACGGAAGCCGGACTGGAATTTAGGAAGAGGGGCATTTTTCTCACAGTGTCCTAGAAGTTGTTGAAGTGCAGCCTTTCCACTACCTTGGAAATGAATGGTAGATTACTGACTGGACGGAAATTTTGGTAGACCAAATCAACTCCAGGTTTTTCAATAGAGGGATGACAACAGCGGTTCTCCAATTTTCTGGAACGCGACCATTGAGAAGAGAGAGATTAACCATCTCAGTGATAGAGGGTGCTAATACATCAAGACAGGACTTCACTAGCCATGAAGGAACAGGATCCAACCGACCAGAGGCATTGGAGGATTCTCGAACAATCTTACACACTTCTCCTATGGATAGCGAGGAAAAATTCTCCGGATTCTCCTTTGGAGTGACAGGAGCAAGTTGAGGCTCTTGAACTTGAAACTTGTCAAGATTTTCCTTAATGATTTCAATTTTTTTGAGGAAGAAGGTGCCAAATTCATTTGCTAACTTAATTGGATCATCGTGCTCTGGAAGAGCCGTCTCAAGTGGTTCCCTGGACAAAGAATTAACCACACGAAATAGCTAGGTCGAGAATTTTAACCGACAACTGACAAAGGCACGATTCGGACCCTCTAAATATGGAGTGATATCGTTATTATAGCATCAGGAGCTTTAGTTTGCAACTTGAAAAAGTCAGGCTGGCCTTTTCAAGTTCTATCCTTGTGATTCGGAAAATTGGCGAAAACTATTTACGCGCGCTCTCTGTTCCTTAAACAATTCGTTTGATCTCTATTTCTTTATGTTGTAGGAGCATTTCCTGTGCAGACAAAATAACTTGATCTCAATTTTGTGGCCATTTTACGAAAAAGAGCTGAAAAGTGATCGTGAGTGTCCCTTTAATATAACTAAACAATACAGAAATTAAATTAACTTGCGAGGAATGATCAACATCCGATTTCTGCTTACAATATTAAGTGTCCTGAAAATGCATTCCTTTAAGATGGCCTTCGCTTAAAATTTGCGATTTACAATTGATCTATTTTGTGAATAGGTTAATTTTGTTGCTATGCCAAAGTGGAGGCAAAACAGCATTTTTTGCGCTTGAGAAAATGGCTGCTAAAAAAAGGACAACATATGAATATTTGTTTTTTTAATTAATGTATATTTTTGTTTAACACAAAAATAACAGTACTTTATTTTCATTCCGACTACTTTGAAGTATCTTCTCATGGGATAAACGTCGTGAATACAAACTGCTACCAGTCTACGTACGAAAATATCACGTAATTTTAGAAATACTAAAAGCCAGCTCTCTAGCTCAATCCTTTTCTAGTAAAATATATTTTCATAAGAATATGTAATCGAATGTGTATTGAAGTTTTTGACAAACGAGATTTAAAAAAATTTCGCGCGCTTTCGTGTCATCTTAAATAAAAAAAACAGTGCTTCCATTTTAAGCATTCTTCTTCATAAAATTCTTGCCCACTTCTCTAAAAGACCGAAACACATCAGGCGACAAATCGCGCTGCTGCAGTGCAACAAATCGTCTTTTTTTTTTTTGAAGTGCTTGTCAGTTCAAGGAAGTATCCAGGAGGGGTGCACCACTAGAGTCCACTAGGGAATGACATAATTGATGGGTGACGTAAGCAGAACACTAGTTATATTAGAAAGCCGCAGGTCATCCCAGGAATGAAAGCGCACCCCCTGCACCCTCCCCCTAGATCCGCCCATGCAGTGGGAAACAATATTTTGCTGTGATTAGTCGCACGACACATTTAAGAAACATCATGATCTACAGAGGCCCTGTTAGGGTATGCGAGTCTGCCTTCTGAATTAACCTTGTAGCGCTGTAATAGTCCAATTTCAATATTTAAAATTCAGCCTAAAACAATAGACATCGGCACCCCTCTGTAACAGACCCACTGAAACCCTACCCAGTGGATTATTTTCCCCTACCCAGCGGAAATTTACTCTCCCCAGTACCCAGTGAATATTTTGATTTTACCCAGTGTCTGCATGTGCAGTGTTACCCAGTGTATTTTGTTTGGAAAAATAATAATAATAATAATAATAATAAATAAGCAAAATAAAACAGAAAATGAGCTACCCAGTGGGAAATTAGCCAACCCGGTGATTTTTTTCCCGAAAACCCAGTGAGGATAAAGATTCCACTGGGTCTGTTACAGAGGGGTGAGTTTGTGGGGTTTATTCCCCAGCGCCTCGTAGTGATGTCTATTGTTTTAGGCTGAATTTCAAATATCGAAATTGGGCTATTTCGAAATGTCCGGACGTGACCCGAGACGTGATTGCTATCCGGAATTTCGTCATTTCGTCTAATAATGAACGGAAGTTCGCAGATTATTACTGGACAGAGAAGGAGTTTCTCAGGAACTCTAAAAAGGCATTTCATGATTTTATTTTTCTCGGACGATTGAAGACGAGGTGACAAACTTAAAACACAGAGCAAAAATTTCTAAGGCACATAAAACTGGTTTAATTTCTCGACCGAAAAACGTTGAAAACGTCGGGACTTGTACAGAGAGCAGGAGTTTATGAGGTATTTCACTAATAAGGAAATTTAAAGAGTTTTAATTTAATACTTGTACGATGAAAACTTTGATCATTCTCTACTGACAAAAATTCTCAACTGCTAAAAAACTGTCCCTCGATAAAAACGTTTCCTCACCGATTGGAAATCTTTTCTGATGGATAAAACTTGTTATCACCCCACAGTGACCATAACATTTGGTCTGATGCCGGATGATCTTAATTAGCATAGATTTTTACGATTTTATTTCTTCGTTTTCTCCATAGTTTTAGTTTCGATTGAGAAAATATATCAAACAATCGAGACAGTGTTTCATCACATTTCCAAACACCTCGAAGTTCGTAAAAATACTCCGCTGCGCGTCGTATTTTCAACTCTCTTCTCGGCGTTTGGAAATGTGATGAAACACTGTTTGATATATTACTTCCAAAATACATATTTCAAAGCATATTATTTTCTCCTGAGCACCATTTGTACAGATAACTGTTTGATATTTATTGTGTTACTTGTCATGATCATGCAACTGATTAAACAAGTTAAAATTTTCGTATTTGCTTTATCAGTCCCAGTTTTGAAACATTTCTTCATCCCAACCTTTATTACCGCCTTCAGCAACAAAAATTTCCAGTCTGCTTATGCACATTTAAGGCCTCACTACAAAGCTATGGTATACTGATTAAAATTAGACACCGTTGAGGGGCTTCGACAAGTTTTATCGATAATTTTCATTTTTCTTTTTCACAAAATCGCTGCGCATGCGAGATATTAACATATAGGATAAAGACAGGAATCAAATACGATAACTGTTAAGCTGTCAGTGTAAGTGAACCATTAGGAATTTAATTTAATTCCATTCGCGATTTGTTGCCGTTCTTACCCAGACTCTCAGGGTTACGTGGATTAAAAAGTTTAAGAGTTATTGTTGCAGATCGGCTTCGAAAACTCTGGAATCCAGGACGGCGTTGAATAGGCCACTTCGGAAAATACCATAATGCTCTTTGCTGTCCCCCAAAAGCATTGTTTTTGTTTTCTCTTGAGACCATTGTAAGTTCCAAGAGAAACTTGAAACAATGCTTATGCAAAAGTTTGGGGGGACAAACAAAGAGTATTATGGTATTTTCCAAAGTGGGCTACGCAGGTAAATACGTTTCCAAGTTAATGAATAACAGTTTTCTAGGAATGTAAAATTAATTGTTCTTTTCACTAAAATGAAGTACGCTTTACAAAGGACATACAAATGCACATGTAAATATCCCCTTTTCGGACAAAAACCAGATATAAAGTCTATAAAACAGGCTCTAGAATGGGTCCCCACTTTTTTTCGGGTGTGTTTGGTTTGATATAAACGCACTGAGAAAATTGGCACTGATTTTGGAAGATATCTTTCGATGGAGATATTCGCCTTTTGAGCACGGTTGTGTTTGTCTAGCCACGTTTTAACTGTTTAACGGATTTTATTTGAACTTGGAGCTACATTTAGTACATCTGGGCACTGTGAAAGCGTTCTAAATATCCCCTTTTCGGACAAAAACAGTTATAAACACAGGTTCCAGAATGGGTCCCCACTTTTTTTCGGGTGTATTCCAAATCCCTGACTATCGTTTCGCTGCCGTGGAATTTATTCAAAATAGAAATAATCGATAGGAAAATCTCCGGTCTGACAATTCTAACGAAGGCATTGTTAAACTTTTTCATGGAAAACAAAAGCTATATGGAGATAAAATAAGTACTACTGTTTTTTAACTTCAAAACGTATTTATGCCACGCAGTCGTATCAGACTGGAAAACAGATACATTTACTGATTTACACTAGAGGATATTTTCCCGAATTCATAAATGTTTCTTACTGTTCAAATATCCACGAAACTAGTCCGCGCGCAGTTGGTGCATTCTTCTAGCGCCCAGTGTATAGGGCCTAATGAGCCACAGTCTTCAGAGGCCGCTCTGGCTACAGGTGGTCCATTCGTTGTATGTGATTTACGTGACATTATGTAAGAATATATGAGAAAAGTTCGAAAATTGCCGTAAATTCTACGTGTGGAAAAGAATGCAAATAAAAGTGACTTTCCTTGTGTTTTCCGTTTGATGTTTCTATGGTCTTGGAGTTGTTTTTTGTAATTTTAAATCGACTCCAAGACCATAGAGATATCAAAATAACGCAAGGAAAGTCATTTTTATTTGCATTCTTTTTGTCATATATTCTCTTTAATACATAATGTCACGCAAATCACATACAACGTATGAGCCGCCAGTGCTCTGGCCTATTTTTTAAAACTCTTTCATTCAAGTTTTCTAAATCTGTCTCTTTTCGCCTCAAGTTACATTCAATTTTTCGGGTTGTTCGCGCCGCGGAAGCTGCTATAATACTCTTTGTTTGTCCCCAAAATTTTGCATAAGCATTGTTTCCAGTTTCTCATGAGACTTACAATGGTCCCAAGAGAAAACAAGAACAATGCTTATGCAAAATTTTGGGGACAAACGAAGAGTATTATGGTATTTTCTGAAGTGGCCTATTCCTGCGTTCAAACGCCCAGTCGCTTACGCTTCTGGAATTCAGATTGCTCTGGTTACCCTTCTTATAAATATTAGGTTTGTGTCTTTTCACTCTTATTTCGGGTGTTTCATTTTGCTCGTTTGCCTGTTAACCGCTTCAGTTTGCTTGTTTGTCGAGCAATTACCGTTTGTCCGTTTGTCGGACGTTTTCAGTTTTGCACATGTTTGTTGAGCGTTTCCAGTTCGCTTGCATGTTTTTGGTCCAGCGTTTTCCAGTTTGCTATATTCTCGAGCGTTTTTTAGCGTTTTTCAGTTTACCTGTCAACCGATTTCATTCTGCTAGGGCTTTCAATTCAGTTGCTTGTCTGACGAGCGCTTTCAGCTTCAGTTGTTTGTGGAGCGTTTTCACGTACGAGTTGGCCCATTTGTTGAGGGTTTTCAGTTTGCGTGTTTTCAAGCGTTTTGAGTGTGTTCGTTAAAAATATTTGATATTAAAACATTTAAAGATGTTCATGAGTGTTACTGAAACATTTTGATATCCATACTTTTTGTACGCAACGGTCTCCCGCGAAATCTGTACAAATGGTAAATTGTTAGCGGGACAACCGTTGTGTGATGTCATTGCGTGACTTACCGAGTGTGACTCGTGTTACGTGACCAGGTATAGAATTTCAAGCTGCTGCACGCTTGACTTCCGCAGCATTTATTTTTTTCCGACCCTGTGTGAAAATCGTGCCGTAATATAAGTAACAAGAAGTGACCTTTCGCGTGAGTCCAGCTAATTCTTCAAGAACCGAAAGTTTGTAGGTATACCGTATTTTCAGTAATGTTTGAAAAGTTTGCTCATACAGCGACGACTGCATTGTGTTTCGAATGATCTTATCTTTTTTCTTTTCTCGCAGAAGCTTCAGTATTATTCATCTTCACTGTCGTCCACTGTTGGTCAAAGATTTGCTATGTGGATGCGATTATTAGCGTGTTTTCTGTTCGTCAGAGTCTTGACTTCAGAAGAAAGGTAAGCCCTCTTGAAGTAGCCTGTGAACAGGCTCTACAGCGGGGAAGTTTGGGAAAAAATAGGCGATCAACGGGGACCGAATCTGCGAGCAGTTGGGTCGCTTAGGACACATCTTTTTTTTTTCGTTTTTCGTCGACTGGGGAGAACTTATTTATCGGCCGTTTATTCTGTTGGTCATCTCCCAACCCCGCCTCTGGGGTCGAGCTTGGATGGAGAAGTTGATAGAGATTACAGTGTTTTTAGAGGGTTTATGATAAACTTTTCAATCTACGTATCAATTGTTGTGTATCGATAAAAATTCGTGTTACTGAACTTTCGAATTGAAAACAGATTTTTGGGGTTTTGTTACTAATGCGTTTCAGGTCAAACCTTTTATAATTGCTAATGAGTTATAAAACCACTTGAAAAATATGCAAGTGGTTTCTTGCAGAACTTCCGTATTAAATAAACGGGGATGTTTGACGTCTCTCTAGGGAGGGGGGGGGGGGGTAAATTACTGATTTTGGACTCATGAAGTGCGTGTGTTCAAGAATGAACGCCAATATATTTAGTTGTCGAGGTATGCAATATTATTTTATTCAGCCATTTTTGTACAAAGTGCTCCTCTTTTAGTTATTTTCTAGCTTTTTACCACATTTACATGTGTTTTCTTCATTTCCAAGGTCTCGGCTTGAGTTGCACTTCATCTGAAATGTAATTACCAATTACCCAGGGGGGATGAGGGGGGGGGGGGTGGAACGCGCATATGAAAGGGGCGGGGATGCTCGTCGTCTCCCTTAGGGTTGTAAATTTCGGATTTTTGTCTCACTTAGGGTTTTCTGGTCAAAACACCATTATAATTAGCCTTGAGGGTCTCATTTAGGGTTGCACGGGAAGAAATATAATATATCTTTATTATGTATATTTTTAATTCGTTTTAGTTACTCGATTCATATAATCATGGTCTCTTTTCACGTAGTACCAGCCTTGCAGTAATGTTTGTGTTTCAGTTTATTTTTGGCTGATTAGGTCTCCTGCAGATCCTACGTCAACTAGCAGCATTATCGTTCGCGGTCCATTGCAATTTTCAAGTCTCTTTTAGCGGTAAAAAAAGATTGGGCCACGGCCAGATCGGTTTCCTTCCGGGGTTTAATTCAAAATTTCCGACGAGCCTCCCGGCCACTTTCATATGCGAGCCCCCTCCCCCCCTCTCCGGACAATTACATCATGAGTCTATCGCGTCATAGTTGTTGATGAGAGCGAAGGCCGAATCAGAATCAACTAACTGGTTTGGTCACTAGATGTTCAAATTTTAACAACAAGATTATCCAAATCTTCTTCGCAGAAGCGTTCAAAACACTTCACAAACGGGAAGAAACAGCCGTCATTTTGTTGAAAACCGCTACTCACGTTCTCGATTTCTCTGATGAGGTGATAAGTGATGAGCCAAAGACTTTTAACGAATTCACGCGAGAATCAGCTCTGTACGCAAGCTTATCTTTTCAATCAACAATTGTAACGTTTAAACTCGCATGACGGTGAATGCCCTTCTTTTAGTCTTTCTAAACTTCCACCGAACTTTTGGATAAAGGAGAAAATGTCGTCATTTTGTTGACCGGCAGGCGACAACCTTCAGTCTCTGTACGCAAATGGCTGACGGTATAAAGTCGCTTAGCCAATCAGATTGCAGTATTCGTATTAGAATACAAGAGGAATTCTACGAAAACACGGATGATTTTCTCTCACTGTTTAGAAAACAATTTTGGCTTAAAAATGCTGGCACAGGTTTTCGACTGCAATCCTTTTTAGTTTCTGCTTATAACAATTAGACTACTCGCACTCGTGTTCAATGAGCAATAGTCAACTTGACTGCGCGCGGCCTCGTTGACTATTCCTTATAGAAAACTCGGGCTCGGGCCCGGGCTCGGGCCCGGGCTCGGGCTCGGGCTCGGGCTCGGGCTCGGACTCTGATTGTAAAATAGGCAGTGAGTAGATTGTTTCAGTTTTCTGTTTAAGGATTTAATTTAACATCCTCGCCTCGAACGAATAGAAAGGCGCTTGGTATTAGTAATGATCGCATTTGTTGTTTTTCTATCAACAGCCAGGATGGAACGTTTGTGAGGGATAGACAGGCTAGGCAATCAGATAACAACGGTATGAGCGATAGTGGAATGCTTTCCTCTTTTATAATCGTTCCCAATAGCTCTATCAAGTAGAGTAAGAGTAGCCCTTTTTTCTTTAATATTCCGTCGAGTGCGGAACGACTAAAATATGTTAGTGCGAAATTTTGGGGGAGACGACACTCGCCGCGTGGGAAATTTCGCGCGAAAGGTTGATTTCTTAATCCTCACGGTATCAACGAACGCTTTTCATTCAACTAATTTATTCCGTTGTTTTCACGTTACAAGGCACCAGCCAATAGCGAAGCTCCATTTTTCTGTATATAAAAAACACATGACCTACAATTCTTTGATTCGCTCCGACGAAGGGCTAACCCTCGAAACGTCAGCATTTGAATCTCTTTACGGTGGCCAATTGACATTATCAACCCAGTTGATAAAACCAAATTATATATCTATTCGCTCCACGCTCAAGGGAAAAAGAAAAAAATAGGCGCTGTTCATAGTCTACTATCAAGCCAAGTTCTCAGTTACGTAACAGTAGTCGTGTCATGACTGAAAGAAAATACTGTGTAAAGAAAGTTTTGTTGTTATTGTTGTTGTTGTTGTTGTTGTTGTTGACAAGAAATCAAAGAAATCAACCTTTTGCCCGGTCTTTACTCATGTTCCCGCCTTTTCTCCCTCTCTCGCTTTAACCTTTGAAATTTCTTTTTGGGTTTCTAATCTACTCTAACCCAGCCACATAAACTTCAATAACTTCAATAGTTTATATTTCGGCTAGATCAGAAGAACAATTGCTTGCCATTTCATGTGATAGAATGGTGCTGAACTCCTCGCTATTATCAATTGGATCTTAAAATCAGAAATCACTCCAACTAGAATATTTTAATCATTTCCACTTCCTAACCGATAAACGATTCCGTAAAACCCCAAATAATCCCCGAAAATTAATGTAATCTACATCGTCTACTATGAAAAAAAACAAGGTGTAAAAATTTGATCATAGTAGCACTTTAAGGTAACAGACCTTATTCACGATAGCTGCCATGTTTGTTCTCACACTGTGCAAGCAAGTCTAAATCGACAAATTTCAGCTGGTTTCTTACCATGTCTGATAATTTTTTCATAGCCATGCTTTGGTTTCTGTTTTGTTGTTTTGGCACTTTATGAATGTTTTCCTCCTGGCAGACAACGTGGTTAATTTGCATTGTAATATGAAAACCACCATGGCGGCTATCGTGAATATGGTCTATACCAGCAGTAGTCCTAGGATTTGATCAAAGTTTCGATTTTTCCGTTTTTTCTAGATGGACCCAACTGCCACGTTAGTCTTCCACAGATGTCGACAGAAAATTGCAAAATTCTTCGGGATAAAGAACTGGCAGAGCAAAAGGGGATCTACCAGCTGGCCGTGCGGCCACCCCTACCAATGCCTCTGGTCAATATGAGCATTGAGCAGCTGATAGCTGTACACAAAACCGACGGATTTGCACGAGAGCAGTTCCTCGGTTATCTCGGCATGCTGAAGAAAAACAAAGGTTTCACAATACAGTGGAAAGCACTACATCCAGGAGAAATTACCGAGTTTCAGGATTACGAAAATATCTTTAGGGAATTCCGAGGCAACCTAGGAAGTAGCGTAAGTTATTATTATTTTTTTTTAATTTAATAACGGACACTCGTGACTCAGGGGGTCCAATACCCTTCATCCCATTCTCGCCCCTGGCAGCCGCTTGTCCCTGTTAGCTGACCTCTGGAGACACAATTAATTTTGATTGGCAAGAATTTAACAAAGGGACTCCAATCAATGTCAACGAAATTTTCTTTCGTTGGAAATCTGCTGATGTGATTGTATGTCTTTGTTAGATTCTAGTCATGTCTGCAGAGCCACTTGTGCACAGGCCTAGCCGGCTATGAGGGACAAGTGGGTCTGGGAACAAGAATGCTCTTACCCCACTCCCCACCCCCACCCGAACACCAACTGTCTCATCCTGTCTTAGGAAAGAGCTGCTTTGAAATCCGAATTATTTTTATGATTAATAACACAGGGAAGTACCGGACCTTATCGGTTCGTTAGCAACGTAGAACCCTTCCAGGATATTCTCAAGGACTGGAGAGAAGATGACATGTTTGCCGAGCAGCGGCTGAGCGGATGTAATCCTATGGTGATTCGAAGGGTGACGGACGATTCTTGTGAGTGTATGGTAAAATACGTTAAGACTGGAGTAGATATGAATTCCCTTTTCCCGCCGCATAACATAGGTTCAGGCAATCCGAAAACCCTATGCTTAAAACATGTATCTTTGACTTAGAGTGTTTAGTAATTAACTCTTATTAACCGAGCGGGAGGTCTGTATGGGAGAATCTTGACCGAGGTCGTGAGTACAGAATTCGCTAGTTTCCAGTCCACGTGAGACACGGCCATATAATAATCTCCTACCAGAATTATAATCCATCTAGCCCAGGTGAAGCTACCATGAATTACTTGTAGTCTAAGTCTAACTATTGATTGACGTACAGTTTTCTTTCTTTAGCCGACGTGGGATTGAAGTGGTCAGAGTTAAGCAAGACACTTAATCCAAATTACAACTGGGAAAGTGCTATCCAGACTGCAATGAACAGTAATGAACCACTGGATCAGGTATGATAGTTATTAGAATCGTTTCCTTACTCGCCTTTTTGCTTTCATCTGGTGTACACATATATAATAACCTACCACGCCCCCATCCTTGAAGAGGGGCACTTCAGGGATGTTAAATGGCATGGTTGTAGGTTTATGTCCTGCTTGGACTTGCTTAACCTATTCTGGACCATGGTTAGCGGTATTTTGGGAGCCTATTCTAGACTAGGCGCGAAAACTCCCTACCCCATAGACATCCAAGACTTGCTGGTTTCAAGAAGTCTATATACTGTCACAGTCACTTGCTCGTAATGTAATGATTTGCCTTTCCATTGTGTAAAGTTCCTTCCACTACAAGTGTTAGTTCCCATTCAAGACCAAGTTTTTTTTTCACACCACTGAACAAATGGTAGTCCTATTCTACTGCATACGTGTCAGAACTCGCTAATTTTTATAACTTTTGATACCTAAATAGCTTATATATGAAAGCTCTCCCCTCTGGGGGAGGTGGTACACATACTCATCTGGCGGAAGCCCAGCGTTCAGAATATTGTTTTGAAGGTGTGTGCAATAATTGCCTTATTTCCCTCCCTTTTAGGCTATAAGGAATGGCAACGTTTATGTTCTCCGATATGAGATATTCGATGACATGGTCTCTTTCCCTGATCTGGTGGAAGATCGGCCCGGTCGAACTATGTGGCCCTCAAAATCGCCAATAGCTCTGTTTGCAGTCAATCAGGACAAACGGCTTCGCGCAGCGGCCATCCAGATTGATTATAAGCCAGGTTGGACAAATCGTTAGCTGAATCTTTAACGTATTTGGAACTAAATTACTTTGTACATCTAAACGTTTGAAACAATTTATTTTTTTTTTCAGAAATTGAAGGCCTTCACAAGGTCCTACCCTTACGGTGGTCATTTTTTATCGATTTGATATTTTTAATCGCTTCTATTCATAATAAGTCCTGATGGTGCTCGTAAGAAACACAGTGTCCATCTTTTTGTCAAAGACAGCTGGTTCCATAGATTAAATGAAACATCGAAATTAACTTAATTAGAATAAATTGATTCCGATTTTAAAGCTTTGTCTGGTTAGGAAAAATAAAAACGATGAACTACGTCTCAGTATTTTATTTGCGATGAACCAAAATACCCTCGAAATGCAGAAAACTTCAAAGTAATAGTTTACTAAGGAGAAGATTGAGACAGATTAGAATTGCCGATTTTGAAAAATTTTGGCCATATTTTTCAAGTTTAAAAAGCCACAGGGAAGCTTCTACAGATTACTTGGGAGTGTTTTAATTTGCCTTCAAATTAACAGTGTAATGAGCAAAGGTAATTTGCAGTCTAATTTTTTAAATGTATTTTTGAATAGACTCTCCTGTTTTCTCTCCGGTTGATGGTGGATCTTGGATGTTAGCTCGTATGGTTGTCCAGGCAACAGATTACGCGCATAGCCAAATGGTGGAACATCTACTGAAGGTCTGAGGTCGAAAATGAACTAAAACAAATCTTGCATTCATTGTTCCTGAATTCATCTCAGTAAATTCTTAGCTGACTCAGATAGCTTCGATCAGATAGCCTACGGGCATAAATCCACAGGCCAAACCGGAAAAACGCCAAAAACAAAGATGAGAATTCTGTTACAAGAGACCAATCAACAAACGTAGCGACTTATAATATTATATCGCATTGTGTTCCTTGATCTGTAGGTTCATCTTTTGGCGGAGCCCTTCTGTGTGGTCCTCTACCGTCAGCTCTCTTCTCAGCACCCGCTAAACGAGCTCCTCAAGTACCACTGTAGGGGCCTTGTGGTTACAAATATAATTGGCACGCCGTCACTGGTCACACCACACAAATACATGGACCAGTTGACTGCTATGGGATATAAAGGGACCTTGCTTCTTTTGGATCGCGGCTTCAAGGCTCTGAGCTGGAAAGATACGGACTTCTATCTTGATATCAAGGTATTCTAAATAACAATCATCTCTGTTGGCAAACTCGATTCATCTCCTGACGCCCCACGTCTGCCCGTAGTGCAGATGGCATAGCATAGTCACGCGCGAAATTAAACCTTATCATTGAGAAACAACAAATCATAGGCAAAAATATTTTCCCGCCCTCCGTGAGCTGTTAATATGTCGACCTGCATTTTTTATAACAGCAAAATGCTTCTTCTTCGGTTCTAGAAACGTGGCGTTGATGACAAACAGATGATTCCGTACTTTCCGTACCGTGACGACACCAAGTTATTACTTATGACAATAAAGAGGATGGTGGAGGATTACATTTGCATGTGAGTATCGATCAATCGATCGATCAATCAATCATCAAGCAAACAGTGAGTCAGTCAGTCAGTCAGTCACTCAATCAATCAATCAATCAATCAATCATCAATCAATCATCAATTTAATCATCAATCAATCACTAATCAATGAATCAATCAATAAATAAATCATCAATCAATCGATCATCAATCAATCGATCATCAATCACTCAATCAATCAATCAATCATCAATCAATCAATCAATCAATCGATCATCAATCAATCACTTATCAATCAATCAATCAATAAATCATCAATCAATCGATCATCAATCAATCATCAATCAATCATCAATCAATCAATCAATCTATCACCAATCAATCAGTCAATCATCAATCAATCATTCATCAATCAATCAATCATCAATCAATCATCAATCAATCAATCAATCAGTCAGTCACACACTCACTCACTCACTCACTCACTCAATCAATCAATGAATTAATAAACCAGTCAGTCACTCAATCAACCAATCACCCACTCACTCACTCACTAACTCAGTCAATCAATCAATCAGTCATTACGGTCATTCAGTCAGTCTGTCAATCAAACAATTAATCAATGAACCAATTAGTCAATCAATCAATGAATCAATCAGTCAGTCACTCAGGCCGTCAATCAATCATTCATTCAATCAATCAATCAATCAATCAACAGTCATTCAGTCATTCAGTGTATCAATTAATCAAGCAAGCAGGCAAGGTGATGGTAAATTCTGCGTGCGAGCAGTGGCCCGTCAGGTCGAAGCTTATTCCGGTTTTCGTAGCATTAATTAAGTGACTAAGGGTATTTCTGCACCCCTGGATGGGATGCTAGTCCGTAGCAGGGTTATTCCCAAGTAGAAAATTCGCCGGCACCCATTTATACACCTGGATAAAGAGAGGCAATATTCGAGTAAAGTGTCTGGCCCAAGAACGCAATGCAGTGTCCCGACCAGGGTCCGAACTCTGACCGTTCACTAATCATAGGCGACCGCGCCTCCCATATGCAAACCATCAAGCAGCAAACAGGCAATTAATAATTCAATAGAGGGGGTAAGTTTCTAAAGAAACTGTGGTGCTGCGTCGGTGGGAAGCATAACAATATAATTTGGCTTTATTGACTGGGTTGATAATGTGAATTGGCCACTGTAAAGAGATTCAAGAGCTGACGTTTCGAGCGTTAGCCCTTCGTCGGAGCGAATCAAGGAATTGCGGGTCGTGTGTTATTTATATACAGAAAGATGGAGCTTCGCTATTGGCTGGTGCCTGGTAACGTGAAAACAACGGAATAAATTAGTTGAATGGAAAGCGTTCGTTGATACCGTGAGGATTAAGAGTGCCGATTTGAAAAATCAATTTTTGTTCTAGAGTTTTGCGGCTTTCCGTGTTTCCTTGGTGAAGGAGGGAAAGGCCGCAGACTGCCATATATTGCTTAGAATGATTTGGGAGATTAGAGTGTCTCGCGACCGGTTTCGATGCATTTTAGTCGTCTTTCTCTACGTCCCGAAGGTGTTCTCGGAATCGGTCGCCAAGTCGTCTCCCTGTTTCGCCGATGTATAACTTTTTGCAATCAATTAGACATAAATGCTAAGCCAAACAAATTTAGACACACATTTTTAATATCTTTATATGAAGTGGCAGTTGCCTAATGTTTGATACGCGCTTTGGGCACGGAAATCAGTGTGAGCTGTCGAGTTCAATTACTGAAGGGGGTCATGTTTCGTTACCGGAACAAGACATTTTCCTCTTGTAGTGCCTGTCCTAACCCAGGAGTAGCGGGAAAAGCAATACTCCTGGTTGCCTCATATCCGGTAAGAAACCGGGATGAGCTTCGGTGGTGTGGGTCATGTGATCCCAGAGAAAAACCTCATTTGCTAATTAGATTCGTAAGATTCGATAATTGGAAGTTTTGGCAAATTAATGCTTGCTGTTTTAGTTTCTATCTTGGTGATTCTGACGTTAAGGAAGACAAGGAGCTGCAAGCTTTTGTGAATGAGATATCTGCCAAAGGGACTGGACCTGACGGAGGGCGTGGTCAGGTAATCAAACTGGTGTTCTTTATACAGTGATAGCTCTGTTAAGGGGGGTACCCTCGTGACGCTAAAAAGGTTTCTGTAACTCAAGCTGGCCTCTTGCAAGCAAGGTTTTCGAAAGCGTCAACTAGAAGTGAAATTGAGAGATGGCCGCTTGCGTTAAAATACCACTGTATTAAATTATATTTTGCTTACAGAGTTTGTATGAGAGTTCAAACGGTGTTTTATAAAGGCAGTCGTATTTAAGTAGAGATATCCGCTTAAGAGAGTGTCAGTTTAGAGAGTTTCCAATCTCTAAGGCGCACGAACACGGGAGATAGCTAGGTCCATGAGGGTGGTCGTCAGATAAATATAACTATTTTTTAACGATCTAAAGTCATAACCTTTTTTTCACGGATCTTTCATCAGGTAAAAGACTTCCCGGAAAGGTTGGAGACCAAGGAAGAAGTTATTGACTTGGTATCTCGGTTAATATGGTTAATGAGTGTGAAGCATGCTACAGTCAACTATCCAGTGAGTGACTACGGAGCATTCACACCTGTCTTGCCGACCAAAATCTACAACGACAGCACTGTACCACCTGGAACATTTTCTGTACTCAATTTACCAAATGTCAACATATCTCTTGTAAGTAAAAGCAATTTGTCAATCAGTCAATCAACCAGTCGTTCGATTAATCAGTCAGTCAGACAGTCAGTCCATCAGTTTTTCAATCAGTCGAATAATCAATCAATTTGACGCTTAGCAGATTCGTGGTTGATCCCGTAGCCCTCAAATCCCAGATTGAATTGGATTTTGGGAGGAATAAAAAAATGAAGTAAATTCCTGCGAGAAACTGAAAACTAGAACAATTAGCCCCCAATATGAATCTCCGCTGAGATGGAATCCAGGACACGTACATCAGCGGCAATCAGCAGACGGTAGCAAAACAATCCGTATTTTGGATATCTTCCCAGAAGAAGAGACTTTCTTACAATAATTATGTCATCGGCGTGGATCCAGCGTCCCCAATATTACAGTTTGTTTTATCATTTTAAACCACTTATCCAAACAAGCTAGCGACCTGTGACCCTCCTCCAATGACCATCGACCCCGGAAGGCAAAACGGTTTATTTTTGTTTTTTTACAATTTTCCACTAGAAATTAACTTTTTCGACGTTTTACGGATGATCATTTTTATCATCTTTTCCTTAATGCTTTAAAGTACACCTAACCCGAAAAATTATTATTCGCTAAAATAAAGCTTTGTACCAGTTCGAAACGCATAACACGTTTCGTTTCTCCTTTTTAACAAATGCTGACTATAACATTCAAAAATTACGAAAAACTGTGCACCATTTGTTGCACGACCGAGTAAGAAGGGGGGTGGGTCTATTCCTGGGTTGACGTCACAAACTGATTTGCATCGCATCAAGTCTTTGTAAACATGCATGCAAATCAGTTTGTGACGTCACCCCACGCCCCTTCTGACTCGGTCGTGCAACAAATGATGCTCAGTTTTTCCTAACTTTTGAATGCTATAAAAAGTAAGCATTTTGTAAAATGGAGAAAGGAAAGGTGTAATGCGTTTCGAACTGGTGCAAAGGTTTATTTTAGCGAAAAATAGTTTTTGGGGTTAGGTGCGCTTTTAGTCTTTGTTGTGTGCTGTGTGCGGGTTCTATTTAAACTTGCGCGCTCTGCTAAATTGGATGCCCCTGGATAAATATTGAATTAAAAAAAATCCTCTACCTTACAGTTCCTTTATACAAATACCCAAATCAGCACTTCTCCTTTTCACACTTCTCTGAAGAGCCAACTCGATCTCTTCTCCACAGGCGCAGACTGAAGTTGCCATGAACGTAGGAACATACCATTATGATGAGTTATTCGACTACTTCGAACAAATGAAGAACCCTTCAGCAAGACAAGTAGTTAGGTTTTATTACTACTACCTGAAGTACGCCATTAGTCCGAGGCTTAAGTACAGAAACTACAGGCGATTTAGAGATGGTCACCTGACATACCCTTACCTTCAGCATTCATGGATTCCAAACGGGATTCAAACATAACCAGATTAGGGTTGGGAATAATGGATTTGTAGCCAATGTATACAAAAGCGGGAAGATTCCGAATTTTTAATGAGGCTAACATCTTTTAACTTAAATATCTGTTGTTATTCTATGTTATTTGGCTGCGGTTACATCTCAGTTTAACTTAAAACGTATGTTGTGCTAGCGCAGCTAGAGTTATTCTGGAATAAACACGGTATATTCAAACCAGCTGTGTGTTTCTTTCTTTTGATCATGGAAACTGACTGAGTAAACTGGGCTGAGAAACTCATTGACGAGGGCATGCGAGTCATTTGACTTACACAGGCTCTTATTGTTACGCAATTTTAACTTGACCTTGACCTACTTAGTGGAAGTTTTTTTGTTTTTAACATATTTTTTTAGGTTGGCAAAAAAAATATTTCTGTCAAGAAATGAAGTATTTTGTCAATATGTTTCAGAGCTACGTTATTTTTCCATAAATTCAAGGTGGCACCGAAACTAGTCTGCACGAATTAACTAAGGCTACGTCCGCACTAAGCCGGAAATTTGAAAACGGCGTTTTCGCCTCGAAAGCGGATAGAATGTTTTCTGTCCACATTAGGGGCTAGCTACATAATAGAGGGGGTAAGTTTCAAAAGAAACTGTGGTGCTGCGTCGGTGGGAAGTATAACAATATAATTTGATTTTATCAACTGGGTTGATAATATAATGTGAATTGGCCACCGTAAAGAGATTAAAAAGGAGCTGCCGTTTCGAGCGTCACGTGGACGTTAACATGACTTTTATCTAACACTTTTATCTAACATGATGACATTAACATGACTTTTATCGGGAATATTGTTTATTGGCACCCTTGTAGTGTCATTTGCGACCCTCGCGCTACGCGCTCGGGCCGCAAATGACACTACGCGGGTGCCAATAAACAATAATCCCTCAAAAGGTCATGTTAATACCCTATTATCAACCCAGTTGATAAAACCAAATTATATTGCTAGCTACACAATAGCCTCCCACGTAGACATGAACGCATGATGAAGCCCAAAAGACGTCCGCGTGCAGGCAGAGTACATAACTGCCACGCATGCGTTAATTGCAACGTTGAGATTAGGATTGCGGGCTTCTTCGGTCGCCCGCAAAGATGACAGACAAAGCTGGGCGGCGAATATGTCAGAGAGGGCGTATTCCTTTCTAAAACTTTCTTGAACTTGCCATTTTGTGCGACTTCGTCGTCGACGTCGTCGTCGTACGCCACTGCATAAAATGGTCCTGTATAAGGAGCCTTCCTCAAGCCGTACACACTCAGTATATCTATTGATATAAGGACAATATAAGGACGTGACAGGATGTATACGGTCCGTATAATGATCAGTATATTTCAGGGTTGGCCAACAAAAATACCAGGATCAGTATAACTAGTATAAGGAAACCGAGGTATACTGTTCATTATACAGACCT
>OX393563.1:24914761-24944798 GCA_947652115.1 Blastomussa wellsi | reverse complement strand
CCCCACTTCCCTGTGCCAGAGAGGAAGTAGAGATTATTGGACGGATGCTACATGTTCGCCCTTTAACTGGAAAAAAAGCCACTAAGCAAGCTGTGCTTCAGAGGATGCACTCTGCGAGTCTTGTTCACATCGCTGCACACGGTAACGCCGATAGGGGAGACATCGCCTTAGCCCCTTCTCAGCATATAAAAGGCAAACCAGAGTGGGGAGACTTTGTGCTGACAATGTCCGATATCTCAAAAGTTCAGTTGCGAGCCAAGCTGGTGGTGCTCAGCTGCTGTCACAGTGGACTCGGCCAAATCAAAGCTGAAGGAGTTGTTGGAATCGCTCGAGCGTTCTTAGGATCTGGTGCGCGCTCAGTGTTGGTGTCTCTGTGGGCGGTGGACGACAGTTCAACGATGCAGTTCATGAAGCAATTCTATGGACATTTGGTCCGTGGGAAGAGTGCCAGTCAGTGTCTTCATGAGACCATGAAATGGATGAGAGGCAACCCTCAATACTGTGAAGTGAGAAAGTGGGCACCATTCATGCTGGTTGGAGATGACGTGTCATTTAATTTTAAAAAGTGAAGGTAATTACATATGCTGAGTTTTCATGGTTTTGGGGTTTAATGTAGTGTGCATGCTTTCCATGCAGAGAACGTTTACATTGTCGTACAGTTGGTGTAGGAGGGTAGCCTGCGCCTAGGCTTCCCGAACACTCGGGCGGTGAGGTCACTACTCGGCGCAGGGAAAGTGGGCATCATTTATGCTGACTGGGGAAGACGTGCCGTTTCACGTCTGAAAATTAATGCAAGTGCGGAATTACTTTTTTGTTATTTACTATTTTGTTAGTATGCGCGTAAAAACTTCAAGTCAAATCTCGTACGCGTAGTCGTACTCGTCGTAGAATCTGAAGGTCTCTTTATCTTATTTGTACATGTTTTTTGTCCAACGAGCATGCGCAAAAATTACACGGTGGCTTATAAATATGAATTCCACTTTTTGTATTTACTGTCCATATATGGTACGTTCAGACTTGCCCAAACAATACTGATTGCACAATTAGTCGAAGTATGCCAGGTGGACACAATCTTATTTTATGAAATAAGTGAAAATTAGTAAACCTCCTTAAGATACATCATCAAGTTCTAAGGCAGAGTCTGTTACTCACTGACGCATTTTTGTTGCTTTATTTTCAGCAGGAAACAAGTGCCAGAGGAATAAGAAATTTGACAAGATAGTCTGTGATTCACCTTGTTGGGAAAACACTACACAAGAAAACAAAAGGAAAGGTTATTGAACATGTGCACAGCATCTTGATACTGATCTGGGACATTCCAAGGTAGATTACGCTGTCGTTTCTATGATTTTCGAGTTGCGGTCGCTTCAAGGTTAGAAAAGGCAGTAGCCTTGAGCATCCCGTTCTGTGATTTAATAAACAGAAATATAGGAAACAGAAAACTTTTTAAGTGTATGTCGCGCTTTAAAAGTACACTGTCACGGGGATTTTTTGCTCTTTTAGTAAAACGGCACTAAACTAAGTTATGCCTAAGTAGTTTCGGTGATAATGAAGGAAGGGGGAAACTGTAATTACTTTCAAGCTATTTGTCCAAGCCACAAGAACCAAACTTGAAAAAGTCAGCCTTACATTAGCATAGTAGTTTTCAACACAACTGGACCACTATTTGTAGGTTTTTATTGGTTTATTGGTTTATTGGTTTATTGGTTTTATTGGTATATTGGTTTTTATTGGTTTTTATTGGTTTTTATCTTTAGTTTCGTCGGTTTTTTAAGAGATACTCGCGACAGTGCCCCTTTAATAAAGTACTACTTTTATTGTCTGCAAATTTAACTGCTATGATAGTGTTTTTCTAAAAATAACAGTGAGCATGTATAATGGTGAAGTGTGACTATACTGACGTTCCAACGTCACGTCCAAGCCAAAGAAACGTTTATGAGAGAACTGGCTTTGTAAACGTTTCAGCGACTTTTTCATGTCTATATAATGGTGTCGTTTATAAGGAAAAAACGAATTAGCTTTCACATGCGTTATAAATGTACATTTGCTGTATTATCATGGGTTTGCTAGTTGTACACTTGTGATATGTTGGAATGTTGGAATTTCTTGACCAAAGACGTATTTTCTTTGTATTTCTACGGACATAAACTTGTTTACATTTGCTCTCAAAAAATTGTTTCTTTACTGTGGCGAAAAATTACTGTCCTTACCCTCAACTAGGCTTGAAACACAGATAAGGTTGGTTTTCACCAGCGCATAAGCACAAACACAAGAAGAACGGACACTGTCTATTGTTCTTGTGTTGATGCTTATGCTTATGTCGCCTTATGCGCTGCGATTCCCAGTGAGAACAACGTAACAAAATAACAGGTGTCTTTTTCCTTCTTTATTCTCGTGCTTATGTCGTTATGCCTATGCTTGTGTGCTAGTGAAAACCAGCCTATACGCGAGATGAAATGGTCTCTTTAACAAATTCAGTAGTTGGAGTTTTGACATAAACATGTATGGGGAGTTTTGTTCAACCTTTTGTCAATATTTTTAATTAATATAGTTTTAATAATAGGGGAATTCACGTGACATCGTAACCGCCATGTTGATATACCTTTTCTAGTTCAAAGCTGTGGATCTGTAAGGAAGCTTAAAGGCCAAAACTATAAATTTCTACTTGTTAGCTGCGGATTTGTAGTGGGATTTAGGTTACGTTTACGTTGTGGCCGTTCAAAATAAAAGAAAAAACTGTACATTTCCAGTTGCAAATTGTATATTTGTAGTAAAAAGAATCTGAAATTGAAAAGCTCTGATTTTAGAAATACACAAGTGTAAATCAACAAGAAATGACAAACTGCATACAATACGAAAGCAAAACATTGACTGGGGTAGTTGAAAAAGTCAAATACTAACCTGTTACTAACCGAGCGCGAGGGCCGCACTGGGGAATATTGGCCCGAGGTCGTGGAAGTACGGGCCGAGTGCAGCGAGGTCCACACAAAAACGACCGAAACTTTCATTTTCAAACATCACTCAACAATCGTCAACAGATTTTTCTTTGCCGAAGTTTTTCTCGAATTTGTTTATAGCTACGATTAATTGGTAACAGGACTTCGTGTCGTCCAACATGTCCAATTCAGCCTGTAATCATACTCGTGATTTTGTTAATAGGGACCTTTAGCAATGATGACGAGGACGTGGACGAAGACTTGTCTGGTCGATTAAGCCCTGGGACGAGACAGTCGTCCACGGCAGAAACATAACACTTTAGCAGACCGGTAGCGTGGACGAGTTTCGTGCTGTGGAAGTCAATAGCGAAAATGTCTTTTAATTAGTTTCGTGGGCTGCTAAAACTTCTCTCCGCCGATAACGATATGTGAGAAGTACGCGTGTCAGAACAAAGCTAACTTTATCGTCGTTTGCATAAAGCACAACTTAAACGAATAGTTTGTATTTTTAAAGCCGGGAAGTCTTTCAAATTTAAAAATGAAGTCAAGATTAAATTGCAAAAATTACAATGTAATGCAATTGACAGAATGTGATTTATATCCTATAAGGTTACACACGTATCCTGGTGCAATTTTATCGCCACAATCCGCCGGCATTCCTCCACACGCAGTGCGACCACAAATGTACAAATCATAACCTTACTTTTAATCTCTGCCTGATGATCTGTTTTTCGTCGCGGTCCGATCAAATATGTTTTGGACGCTATCTTATTCACTGACGAGCCATTTCGAGTGAAGAAACCTCAAAGAAACCACGTAAAAATGCAAAAACTCAACGAAACATACTCTCGTTCACTACAAGACGGCAAATGGCGGCAATTGACGCCCTGAACGAGATGTGAACGCATGCGTGTTAGCGTCGCGTCTCGTATTTCCAACTTCCGGTCGTTCACGTTCACGTCCTCGTCATCATTGCTAAAGGTCCGTAATCACTCGTATGATTACAGACCGAATTGGACTCCACTCAGTCCTATTACCATTACTAATAACAAGGCAGCCATTGACCCCGAGGATAAACAGTCACATGCATTTGTTGAGCTACAAAATCAGTTAACTGACTTTACTGAGTTACCTTTCTGTTGAAATGACTTGAAAAGAAAAACAGAGTCGATCAAAGACTTGTAAGAGTAACAAAGTGACACGAGGCACTAAACCCGAAGGGCTTTCGATTAACAGATTCAGGCGGGTACATTGGAGCCCCATGGTTTGAAAAGACACGATGAATCGCAAAACCTGTAACCTACGTAGCCTGGTTTTAATTTTTTTTTTCGTTTTATATTTTGACTTAAGCTATTTTAATTTTATATACACGTTTCTATCCTTCTCTTTTTTATCAGTCAGGTATCGTCTTGTATACGTAATTTCCGCCACACCTTAAGGTTCGAAATACGTGTTGTGACATACACCATTATCTAATATTGCGGTTCCGTGTTCCTAATTTAGTAACAACCTGAAGATGGTTGGCCTGGCCAGCTGAAATATTGTCCAAAATATACCACGTTGTGCCAGCCTTGCTGTAGTCTTTGACTTACAATCGTCCCACTGTTGAAATACTTCTACGTACATCATTCCAAAGGAACTAAAATAATCCATGATCAGGGGTGCACACTCTTATTTGAAAAGAAAAAGTGTCTAAAACAACCAAGAATGTTCCTGAGAGTCCTTTTTAATAGATTTAGCGGGGACATTGGAGCCCCATGGACTGAATAGACGCGATGAATCTTAAAACCTGTAACTAACGAAGAAATGTTATATTTATATCAACTTATAATTCATGTTTGCTTTGTAGCTCTCAGTCTATTTTCATTTTTATTTTATATAGATATTTCTTTCTTTCTCTGGAATCATCTTGTATACCTAATTCCGCCACGCCTATAAGTTTCGAAATACGTATGGCGACATCACCATAATAT
Organism: Blastomussa wellsi; assembly: GCA_947652115.1. NCBI lineage: Eukaryota > Metazoa > Cnidaria > Anthozoa > Scleractinia > Plerogyridae > Blastomussa > Blastomussa wellsi. Next base: position 24,939,889 of record OX393563.1, on the reverse strand, counting down.
ATTGAAATTTCATGTCAAAAAATTAGTAACATCTAAACCTGAAGAAGGCTGGTCTGGCCAGCCGAAATATTGTTCAAAATATATCACGTTGTTTCAGCCTTGCAGAATTCTTTGACTTATCATCGTTTATAAAACTTGGCATTACTCGTTGAACACACAGGGTCCTGTATGAGGGGTTCGCTACCGGCAAAAACGCGATGCCAGGCCCATGGAATTTTTCAGAAGCAGCTTCCTGCGCCCGCGAAATGCAATGCAGGCGGATTTCCCTGGTGAAATTTGTCCTACAAGGCAACGCTAACAAAGAGACATGTCTGGTTGTTAACACCACATGTACGCGAGATAAGTCTCACAGGGAGCTAAAATAATCTCTGGGCTATGCTATCTGTCTTTTTACTGTCAAGATAGAGGAATTAGTTCTTGACGGATGTATTATTAATAGTCTTGTTTTGGAGACTTCCTGCGCTAAGAGTTTGCAAGCGTGTGCGCTTGGTCCCAGATTCCAAGCTAACTACTTAACTCTAAACTACCCTGCCAAGTGAGATCTTACACCAGTTAACCTCCTGTAACAAGAAAACTGACAACTTAACGTTACAGGAAAAAACAAATCAGTCTTCGTACTCGCGGGGATTCTCGTCGTCGTCTCACTTAGGGGTGTAAATTTCGGATTTTGGTCTCGCATAGGGTGCTCTGGGCAAAACGTCATTATATTTAGCCGTGAAGGTCTCGTTTAGGGCTGCATGCGAAGAAATATATGCGAGTCCCCCTCCCCTCTCCTCCCCCCCGCGGTCTACATGCTGCCCCATTTAGAATAATGTGGCGCTCTCTTGTTGGGAATCAACAAAACGTTAACTAAAAAACTTGAATATGCTAATTATTATGCCTTGAAGTCCCTACTAAACACTGGAAATAGTTTAGATTACAATACAGTTTAATGTCACTAGCAGATATGCAATCACTTGAAAATAGAAGATATTTCCAATCGCTCACTCTATTATCCAACTGCATTAAGAACAATGGGCCCAGCTACATTTCTAACTTATTTGGGCATCGTACCTTGCGTTATAGCTTAAGGAACGAGGGCTGTAACCTTGTCCAAACCTCTTATAATAACCGATATTATAATAATTCTTTCACGTACAAATTAACAAATTTATGGACCCAATTGCCTGTCTATTTTAAACAATCAGAGAACTTATATTTTACGAAAGACGTTGGAGACTTCTAATTTTAACAATTTTAAGACAAGATGTAAATGCGACCACTGTTTATAATTTGTATAGATTACTTCATAGAAAGTGCGACGTACGGATTTTTATTCACGAGTTGCAAAACTTTGGAAAATGAACGAGTGAGCGCAGCTAACGAGTGAGCCGAATTGTGCTGAAAAAAGGTAATGTAATGTAATGTAAAACTTTATTTAAACACGGAAGATCAGCAGTTAAGCTAAAAGTTAAAAACTAATCGGAATAATCGACTCAATGAAATATTCGAAGACCACATTATGAAACCCAAAAAAAGGAAAAAGGAAGGCTCAAACCCTGCCACACAGCGCTAACTACACTGACTAAATCAAGTTAAGATGAATTCCGAATTATTCATGTTAACCGAACACCAATCTCGTCCCTTGAGTCTTCGTTCCTTACTGCGCATTACTGCGCATTCGAAAGTTCCGTTACAGGATCGGTTTTGATTGGTTTTGAAGACAATAAAAATGGCCGGAGTAACATACCATGTAGTTCGTTGAGTTAAGCTTTCGAAATATAGGCATGCGCAGTTCAACCGGAAGTCCGATATTTTCGGACTTCAAATCGAATCTTTCAAGGGTCGGTCATTTCCCGAGCGACCCTGGGTACGAGGGTGGCCGAACACAAGCTGTACATTAGCCGATAGTACAAGGTTCATCCAGAGTTCTATATTAACCCTCCCTACCCTAACCACAAAGAACTGCACTGACCAATACCAGGAACAAGTTGTGTCTTTCGTCACCAAGGTGATACTGAGAAGGGATGAACTGGCATAGACTGCTAACTCGGAACAATGGACTGACTGCTTGTTGAGGAAACTGGATTATGCAAGAGGAAACAAAATAAGACAATAGAGGTGTCAATTATTACATCGAGCGGAAACATTGAAGAAATCAGTTATAGTTGGCAGTCACTTGAATGGATAGACGAGGAGGCCCTTTTTCCCTCTGAGACATTTCATGTACTCATACTGAAGAAGACACAGAAGAAGATATTTTAATCTGGGACACCGGGAGTCGAACCCGGGACATACAATTCAAGAAGCATACACCTATTCACTACATTATCAGAGCACCAGCTGTAAGATCCCCCAGTCAAAACATAATATAAGAAAATTACATTTTTGATGGCTGAATTTTGCAAGTGAAAAGTTTTAGCATATATAGATATACCTCCAAAATTATCCCAGGTGTCTATTGCAATTGTGACTGGCTGAGAAACAATCATATTCGCCGCCATGATTATTTCACGAAGCATGCTTGGAGCATGCTTCGGTTTGTCCTGGCTCAGAGCTCAGTACTCTAATTCCTTCGGTGGCTAGCCTGTAACATTCAAAAGAACAAACTAAGCTATGAAAGTCAAGTAAATGCGTTTCAATTAGAATGTTTCGTTCAAACTTGGATTAAACCATCAAAAATTAATAATATGGTTCTTCCGAAACTAACAAAACTGTCTTACTTGGTCCCGCGTCATGTCATAATCTCAGAATCCATGATAGCCTAAGTTTCAAACTAAGCCTTTGGAACTTAGAACAGACTTTCGCGAGGAAAAAAGTAGTAGAAAATATGTGGGTATTTCAGACGAATAAACTCGTTTTTCCGCCATATTTTTTGTTTCAAGCTTAAAACGACACACTTCATTCTTCAAAAAAAATTTCGGTCGTTTTACAATCATCTGAATGCAGCGGCGATTACTTTAGTTTAGACTAAAATTAATGACAGAGGTAATACTATAATCTCATACCCAGATCTTCTCAACCCTCGGGAGAGAACATCTGGTAACAGCCGATTGTGCTCGCGTCAAATGACTGTCTCAAACTGTGTCAGAAATCTGACACACGATGCCACTACGCATAAAGGGATACACCAGTAAAGGGAAACACCAGTAAAGGGAAACACCAGTACCACAGTACTGTGATAGAGGTGGGGGAAGAAAACAAGTCCACACTCATGTTTTGCTAATAAATTCAAATCTATCCTCAACCCAGCTGTTAATAGCAGTGATAAAAAAGAGCGCGCGCTGTGTTTGACGCGTAAATGCTAGCAATAATATCTGCGAAGGTTTCTACACATTGCATTCAAAGACATGTTTATTGACAAAATTTGGTACAAGCTTGAATTTCAAACTTTTTCTGTAGCTAATTTTCTTTAGAAACGTTTGGAAGAGTACCAGGCCTCCCTAAGGGGAGGGTGAAAGGTTGACACGAAAAGCCTGAAACTCAGCCTGTACTTTCTTACCAGCTCACGTATGTGAGCGTGTGCAAGACAAAGTTTGTGTTATCCGAGCGCAAATGACGATGTAGTTCGTTAAGCAATCCGAATGGCGAACTGAGCGAACTTGGTCATGCTTTGTACGAAGTGAGGAAGCATCTGGGTACGAGATTAGTAATACTAAAATAGCGCGCAGTATATTACAAGTGTACTTATGTTTGGACCGAACCTATATATTCAAAGGCGACAGACCACAATCTCAATGTTGGCTCCTGTGTATTTATGTTTTGGTTCCATTTTTGATTTTTGACATTATGGCATGCACCGAAATAAAACATGTTGTGAATTTAAAGATAATGCTATTTATTTTATAATCGGAGTTATAAAAACGGTTGTGATTTATAACGGTTGTGATTTGTATCAGGCCTCTCTAAGGGGAGGAGGAAGGTAGACGCGAAAAGCCTGACCTCCAGGCTGTGATTTGCTACTTCTAAGTTGGCTAACCGAGCTCGGGGGTCGTACCGGACGATGGACTCGCAGCGATGGACAAGCATCCATTCAGGAGGAGTAGAAATATTCCTACTAGCTTCGCTAAGGGAACTGGGATACGCTCCAGCCTGATGGGCCAATAGGCTCGTATGCAGACTTCACCTTTACCGTGTCTTGCTATTTTTTCAGTCTCTATGAACAAAGATCTTGAACATACAAAAGGCCACCATAATATTCAAATGTCTGCTCGGGTTAGCTCCGGAGTACTCAGCGTCGAAGTTCACCTGAGGGTTTCCGAGAACAAACTTGATGTTCGATTACCGCGCACAAATTATCTCAAAAATAGTTTTAATTATCGTGGCGCCACACTTTGGAATAGCCTTCCATGCGAAGCTACAACCCTGGCACACTAACGAAAAAATTCGAGAAAATGACTTATCTTCGCTCTTCCCCCCCCCCCCCCCCCCCTCAACTCCGTGCAATGTTTAAGAGTCATTTTCATCGCAATCGCCATTGCTTGGGGACAATAGCAATAGTCTCATCAGATAACTTTTCCAAGCTTTTTTAAAGCTCTAGATTGGGACAGAATATCGCAACGCGCGTTTTCGTGCTCAGTTACCGCAAGTGTCCCAATGAATGAATGAATGAATGAATGAATGAAAGACTTTATTTATGTGTCAAGCGAGTCTAGCCGAGGGTAGAAACCCTCTACTAACCTTCTACCCAACGTGTTTTCTCCAGGGTTGAAGCTGATTGAGCGTTTCCATACACGTGACAGATGGCCGTATTGGATTGTTGAAACAAAAGACGATGTTTCCATAAAAAAAATAGAGTTCAATTCCCGGAGGATTGGCTTGGGACACCAACGCGGCTGCCGTTTCTTTGTTTTGGAACACAAACATGGCCGCCGTGCAGTCATGTGAAAATGCCCAATAGAGAAGTTTTCACTTCAGTGTCGAAAGTACTTCTGCGCTTGCTTTGAATTTGATTTAATTCGCGTGTTGATTGGTTTAAACACCTCGCGCCACTTTTTCAACCAATCAGGAGTAAAACCAAAACCAATCGTGACTCGCGCGTGCACGTTTTCCCGTGCTTTATGTTGGCTACTTGTAATTTTATCGAGTTATGATTGGTTCACTGTATTGTCTTCGTTCTTTGTCATTGGCCAATTACTTTGGTTTTGGTTTTACGCCACTCAAAGGCGATGCGCGCTAATGACGTCACGACTCTGACAAGACTCATAAAAAAACTTTTGAAACGAAAACTTCCCCTGCATATTCCCTCTATGACCCTCTATGTCTTTTTCCGCTAGTCTTATCCGATTCTTATCCGATTCTAGCTAGTCTTATCCGATTCTCACTGTAGTCCAACATGATTTGCATTCTATTTTTAGACTGTGTTCACAAAAAAGTAGGTTGTGTTCAGACAAGTATTAAAGTACTTAAGTACTGTTGAGTGTCCGAATAGAAGGTCTCGACCTTGTACCCAGGGACGGTGCCTGTGCCCGAATTCTGGTGTGGGCATTTGAGAAAAGGTGTGTTCACATTGGTGTTCAGCTTAGAATCGTACTCGGGCATCGTACCTTGGCACCAAGTGTGAACATCGCGTGAGACGCACTCTATTCCCTGGCGACAGAATGGCAATGAAGCGCCAGCTGAACGTTACTGTTGGAAGCAAAAATCAAACTGACGGCGCAGTAAAGAGTCTCCGATTCCACTTGTGATTCCGTTTCTTATGATCGTGTGAAAACGGAAAAATGCAAAGCTCCCACGGAGCGGTTGTTATTCTTCGGACACCTAATCCGTCTGGCCAATGACTTCACTTTCTACTCCGATTTTCAAGTAGATAAGATAAGATAAGATAAGATAAGATAACTTTATTTATACACGGTCTTTCCATCATCCTAGGTCTTCCTAACCCTAGGTCGTGGAATAATCGTTAAATATGCAATGATGGCTAAGCCAATGAAAACTCTTGCATTGCATTATGCAATGATACTGTTATTTATAATCCTAGTCATCTTGATTGGAAGAATTTCCATGTTTGCATAAACTCATCTAAACAATTGGGGAGGGGGGTGGGATGGGAGAATGCGAGAAAGTTATGGAAACCCAACCAAGCCTCCGATTGTTTAGACGAGTCACAAAAATACGTATTGGAAATCTAAAACGTCACAGTCGTGTTTAAATGCACATATCGAGCAACGAGAGCACGCGTAGCATCGTAGACACGACTGAAACAGATTTTCATAGTTACGTGACTAAGTGGGCATGGCAATTATAAAAGAACGGGATTCTGAACGACGACCCACCCGGGTGTTTCCATGAAATAACACTTAGAATTCCCTAACGTTGTTTCAAAAACCGCTAAAAAATATGAGACGTATTTTCATGCGAGCCAACCATACTTTTCACCTTTGTAAACCAAACAAACGTTGCACGAGTTCGCTGTATCAGAATCACTCAGTGAAATATCAGAAAGGGCGTACGAACGTTGTATAACTGAATTATCAAAAATGTGTGGGCCTTTGTACTCAATGTTTCATGTTCATAGCGAAATTGAAGAAGGCAAGCGCCATTTGCTTTAACTTTTATTGCATGTCTTCACTTTGAGTGATACAATTTCATCATGCTTAATATTGCAACGCTTTAGCTTGGAGGCGGCTTTCATTTACTTTATTCTTGGATTTCACACTTGCGACCCGAATATCCCAATACGCATACACATACATAATCAAATATGCCGTCGTCGTCCCAGTCATTTTTCTTGCACTGCCCCATGTTCTGACAGGCCTGTTGAGTTGCTTCATCTGGAGTGCAATCTGCGACCAAATAAATAAATAAATAAATAAAATGACCGAAAAATCGTTTACTGAAGACAGGTTTTCTTCGTATTTATGATAAGAGATAAACAGCCAACAGGCAAACCAACAAAAATCTCAGTGCAGCTTCTATGCAAGAGGAATGACCTTACTCGAGCCCGTTAATTTGACTTTCCTCAGATTTGACCATACAACTGCATATTAGGCGTATGGGAGGGGGTGGGGCTGGGCGATGAACCATTTGCCCGAAAAAATTATCCCAAGTTGCCTTGCCCAAATTTCTCTTGCTGCCCAAAAATTCCGAGTTGCCTAAAATTGCTGGGGGAGGGGGGGGGGGGGGGTTGCAGCCCCCTCCCCCCGTCCCGTACGCCTGTGTTAACGGGCAAATGTTGTGTTAGTTGGTACAACATATTTTTCATTTTTATGGGAACATCGTCGAGAAATTCTATGCCCTAGGAAGTACACATACAGGGCTTTAAGTTCAAAACAGCTGCAATAGTCACGTACCGGGATCTTCGAATTGGCAATGCGTTCCGGAGTAGCCCTTTCCACAATGGCAAAAGTGATCATACGACCCATCACCCCAATCAATCGTTTGGCATAATCCTCCATTCATGCAGTTTTGTCGGACCCTTGCTGCCTCGGTACAATCTGGAACAAAGAAAGTTAAGAGTACGAAGATGATAAGAGTACGAAGATTAAGTTATAAAATGAAATTAGGGAGCGGTCATTAAAGTGCCACTATGATGAAGTTTAGATGTCTCCAATCTACGCCATTTTAAAGCATTAAACAGTAGTCTGCATGAGAAGAAAAATGCCGCTTACTTTTTTAAAATATCTTTTTTCGTTACAGAGATATTCAAGTTTTAAAAATATGCAAATTTGCTAAATGATGACGTCATAGACTCGACCAAATTTTAATCAAATAAATAAAGCAAAAATATCTCACCCAGTTTGTATCAGAAATGTTTGATTCTTTGCATCATGACTCTACTAGCTGAGTTGTGCAATATGTGATTAACAATTATGTTACCATGGCAATATGCTGGGTCCCAGACCTCCCCAATATTAAAGGCTATTCTGGTCATTTTTGGCCGTCAATTTTGATATTTCTCAATGACTCCACATCTACATGATTTCACAAGCATATTTATCTGTTAGGTAGGTTCTTTCATCGGGCTAAAAATCACTCAAATACTTAAAACAGATTCGAGGGGACTGGAAAAGAGTGTGTTGTCATGGAAACAAGATTTAGTTATAACCATAGGTGTGTCGCCGAAGAACTACTACTGTGCCAAGTTTCAACTGTCTCTGTAAAAACCGGACCGAGATAGCCCTATTTTTTACTTGATATAAAGTTGTGTTGAGTAGATGACGTCATCAGCCCCCTAATTTGCATATTTTACCCTTTTTTTTTAAACATGAATATCTCGGGAACTACTAGAGATATTTGAAAACGGGTGCAGTAAGTCTGTGGAACAGTTTAGATAATTACCTTAAACTTTGTAACTCTTTTCGTAATTGTTCTAGCAAGTTAAAGCCAAATTATTTGATACTCAGTTTCCATCTTTTCGGTCTTAGTATGTTGCTCAGCTGTAATTCTTACGAATATTTATTCTTGGTTTTCACGTGACGTCATAAAATTTTAAAAATAAAATTCACTCGGCCTGCGTAATTTTCATTGTCACCACGTGAAAGAAATCTTAAAAATATATCTATTCACAAGTTTTTAGCTAGATAGTGTCCTTTGTGTTTGAAATACAGCATGTTGAATTTTCGAGATTTCCGCGTACATGGCCTCACGATGGCACCGTGGCAAAGCTGTCGTGCTCTAAGAAAAGGTCTTTTCGCAAAAGTTTTGCAGTTTAAACAGTTCAAGTATCAGGAAAGGTGTGTATGTGCATATACACTAGATCGTGAGGAATGAGCAGTCGCTTTTATGACAAAAGTCAGTGCCAGGTGTTTCTTTTGATTTCCGGCCGCCATGTTGGTGCCCATCAAGATGGGCACCAACATGGCGTTTCCATACTGAGCTATATAAATTTGCGAGGAATGCTTCGGCAAATAACTCACGAACGGTGTACCGCACAGATCTGAGACTTGGAGATGTTGTTTACCTATTAGACTTTCGCGGACAAATTCAAAAAAATAAACAAAACTGTAAAGTTCCGACGACTTATCCGCTTCCGTAATCCTTTTGTTTTTAAAACAATACGCTCGTGATGAGGACGCCTTTTCCTTCGCAAGTGTAGCCTCCTACGCAGGCGTTATTAGGGGATTGCGTTACCACTCGGACAAGTGTAACACAATCCCCTAATAACGGCTGCATAGGAGAAGTGCAGAAGCCATTCTTTTCTTTTAATTTGTCCGCTAAAGTCCGCACTCGAACCAGTAACTCACGGTATGAAACTGGGCAATGGCAAGTTACTCCCAAGCATTTGCTAGGTCGTCTATTGGCAGGTTTCCATTGCTGTTACGTCTTTACGCTCCCCTTGAGTTTGTGAATTAATTCTCGTGACAGTGCCATACTAACCTTGCTGCTCGAATGAAAAATCATCATGGTGTTTCTTTTCCTTGTGTAAGCCTAGAAAGACACGTTTGAGATATTACATGTAAGGTGTCTGGTAATTTGTCAAGGAAATACCACAGCTTGTTGACCAATGATTGACATTTGTTTGATATCATTATTGTATAAACATCAACTGACAGTTGGGTGTGATGGTAACGACCCTTGGAAAGTATAAGGGGCGGCTGGAAAATGCTGGAAACCGTTATAAGCCAAGGGGCCGATATTTTTAATAATTGTATGTGAATCTAGTTCTAGTCTTCTTCGCTTTTTTATGTCTATTTTTAGATTTCTTATATAGCTTTTTAATTTTTTGAATATTTTATTTATTAATTATTCATTTCTTTAATTTACGCAGGACCCATCTTGATAGCAGTTTTTATAACTGAAATAGTTATCCTGCATAAATATGTTTTAATAATAATAATAATAATAATGATGATGTTGATGATGATGATGATGATGATGATGATGATGATAATAATAAACGGTGTTTGTCCTTGTTTTGTTTCATCCAGCGTTTCATAAAACAGCTTCTGGCTTCTTTGAAACAGATGGTTCTGCTTGAACTGCTGACATCTCTCATCATATCTTTTTATCTTCATTCCACCTGCCTTGATCTTCTGTTTCAGCATGCCTGAGACATACAAAGTGCCTCTTTCCTCAAGATGATATTTTCTGTTTAATCTTTCCCTCTCTCTTTGTTTCAATCTCATTTTTCCTCTCCGGACCTCCTCAATCTTACTCAGGTCTTCCTCAATCTTACTCAGGTCTTCCTCTTAACTCTTTCATTCCCAGGCCCCTGGGGCGAAATTTAAGACAATTAAAGGCTCACCTCCCAAAATACTCATAAGTCTCTCAACAATTGACATACCAACACAAATAAGGTACCAAATTAAAGTTTAAATGTTTCTCTTTAATAATACATCATTTTGGTTACTGTCTTACAATCATGGTTTTTAATAATATTTTAATAATATTGATAAAAAATATTTCATTATCGTGAAAAATTTCTTTTTTTAACTTTTAAAGCTTATCGCAACACCCAAATGTTCAAAATGAAGGGGGAAAGCTTCTGAAATGTTAGTTTATCTCCAAAACTCAACCTTAGTATGATAATCTTGCCAGCAGTTGTGATCCTTCTGGATGCACAAGAATACATTACACACCCCACAAAATATGCTCGGGCGTGGCACATATGGAACTGGGGGTGTCCTTTCCCTAGGAACATCTTTGAATTCATTCTCATGAGATTTTCTAATTCTTTTGCTGCAAACAACACAATTTCCCCTATTTGGGAGCATTTCAGGCATATGTACACCCACATTCTGGAGTCTTAGCTCCTCGTTTCTTGGTGCATTTGAGGCCTTTGCTTGGGTGCGGGAGTTTCCTATAAGCCCTTCAGCTAACTCATATCTGAAGTCCAAGGCAACCCTCCCAGGTCTGTTTGTTCCCTCCCTTTCATGGCATTCAATTACAAAAGCATTGTGAATTGCCACCTCCACCTCATGAAAAAGAATACGACGGTACCATTTCACTGTTTTCCTGATACAAGTGTAGTACCGGAGCATTTGATCTGCTTGATCAACTCCGCCCATGTAACTATTATAATCTTTCAACAGTGGAGGGCAAGGCACATCTCCGCTTCCCCCTCCCTCTCCTGCCCCCCTACACCTAACAACCCTTGCCTCAGCATTTGCCCGTAGTGGAAATTCAGGGGAGTGAATGGTAGACAAGAAGTATACAGCTTTATTGTCTAACCAAGCAACAGCAAGGAGGGGCCCACTCGTTCGCCACTGGTATGTGCCCCTAGCTAACCCTCTTGTTCCCTCAAAGACAATTTCTTTTGGGAAATTCTTTCTTGAACCTTTGATGGTTCCACAAGCATAAATTTTCTTGTCATACAAGTACTGATAAAGATCCACACTGGTGTAGAAATTATCAGTGTACAAATGATGACCATAATCCTGTAACCCTGCACACAGCTCTTTAACCACCCTTGTGGCCAAACCCACCTCTGCCCTTTCCCCTGGGTTTCTCCCAATATACAGCTGTTGTCTGTAAATATATTTACTCTCTGAATCAGCTAAGACCCAAACCTTTATGCCAAAACGGATTGGCTTACTAGCGATGAATTGTCGAAATGAAAGGCGCCCCCTCCAGGGAATCATACATTCATCAATTGATATGTTTTTGTGGAGATCATAAGCATTTTCGAAGTTAGGAAAGATCAGTTCTAGAAATGGCCTTATTCTGTGCAGTTTGTCATGTCCAGGTTGACCTGCGGGAACAATGACTGAATCATCAGAGACATGTAAATACCGTAAGATTTGAAAGAACCTATTTCTAGACATAACTTGGGCAAAGGATGGTACATTGGTCAACCATTTCTTCTGCCAGTACATTTGAGCCTCTGGTAGTTTGACAATTCCCATGGCAATGTTTAGACCAAAAAATGCCTTCAGCTCCTCCAAGGTAACATCTTTCCAACTTCCACCATCAGTACCAGTGGCTCTTTTTCTTTGGGCATTCAAATTAGTCATTGTCAAGATCAAATTCCACACATTATTGTCAAAGAACAGTTCAAAGTACTCTAATGCACTGGCCTGTCTTCCTCTTTCACCTCTTCGTGTTGGTCCAACACTGCTAGTAAAGTTTTTCAAATTTCTCCTTGTTTGTTCCTCTGACCAAACATACTGTTGGCCGCCATCTTGGATTCTAGCTCCACGAGGTCCTCTAGCTCCCCTCGCTCTCCTGGCCCCTCTTCGGCCTCTGATACCACGATTTCGCCCACGTGCATTGTCAATACGTTGGCGAAGTTGTCTTGACCTCTCTTGTCGCTCATTTCGCACAAATTCACTGCGATCCAGTTCAGATTCACTCGTAGACTCGTTCTCTTCTTCCAATGAAGAAGGACTCTCGTCAGAAATGTCCCGATTTCCAACTGAATTTTCAGGAAACACGGCCCTTTCGCCATCATCATCGATTTCAGAGCCAGATGAATCATAATCGATCTGAGTATTGTCATCGTCTCCTTCCAGCAACTCTAAAACCTCTTCTGTTGTAAAAATCCTTCGCTCTCTCACAGCCGCCATTTTTAAATATCCCAGCAACGTGTAAAATCATTCGAAAACAAGGGAAAGCACGGCAAAAAGTCGAAAAACACGCGTCGAAAAGTGAAGGATTTGTGAAGAAATGGCTTCTTCTTCGTTATTTAGTACCCAGACCCCCTGACAGTGGAAACTGGGGACAGGAACGCCTTGCACATTCTGACCTGGGTCAAAGTAGCCCTGCAGGGCTACCTGGTAAGGAAAGGGTTAACCCTGCCTTGACATCAAGATGTCATTTGGGCTATTAAAGTGTGCTGTCCTGGAAATGAGAAGGGGAAGACAAGTTGATAGTAGCGGAATAAACCTACCCGATGACCAGCACATTGGGGAAGTAGGGGTGGAAGGCTACAAATACCTTGGCATATTACAGTTGGACCAGAATCTCAACACCAAGATGAAAGCGAAAGTAGCATCGGAGTATATCAGAAGAGTCAAAAAGTTGTGCAGATCAAAACTGAATGGAGCAAATTTGATAGGTGGCATCAATACTTGGGCTGTAGGCGTGGCACGCTATTGTGCAGGGATGGTGGACTAGACCATCCAGGAAATGGCCAGCATGGACAGAAGAACTCGGAAGATCTTGGCAATGAATGGTTGTCTACACACCAGAAGTAATGTCGTGAGGCTGTATCTTCCGAGGAAGGAAGGGGGAAGAGGACTGATTTGAATTGAGGAGTGCGTAAAGAAGGAAAGAAAATCCCTGTATGGCTATCTAAAGGAGAGCACAGAGTGGATGCTTCAAGCTGCATTGAATGAGAAGTTGATTGTTGACGAAGAGAGCCTCCAAGGACTATGAGAGGAGGATGAAAAAAGAGAAAGTTAAGAACTGGAAGGAGAAACCCTTACATGGAGAGTTTGTCCAACGAACATCTAGACATAGCTGGGGATGAGTCTTGGAGATGACGTAGGAATGGATTTCTAAAAAACTGAGGAGACAGAAGGTTTGATATTGGCTGCACAGGAACAAGCTTTAAGAACAAACGCGATCAAACACAACATAGAAAAGACCTCAGATCGAGACACCACTGTGTAGTTTGTGTGGAGAATCTAATGGAACAGTAAGACACATTGTCAGTGGTTGCAAGAAGCTTGCCCAGAGTGAGTGTAGGAAACGCCACGACAAGGTGGCCCTGCGGGTAAATTGGGAGATGTGCAGGAAATACGGGATAGAGTGTGCTGACAAGTGGTATGAGCACAAACCCTTGCCATTTGTAGAAAATGGAGAAGTGAGGATAACCTGGGACATGACTATTTTCACAGATAAGATGCTGAAGCATGATCGACCAGATATCACTTTAATGCATAAGGATACACAGAAATGGACACTTATTAACATAGCTGTGCCAGCCGACCAGAACATCATCAGGACCGAGTTGGAGAAGGTAGAAAAGTACCAGGAACTAGCGTTTGAGATCAGAAGGATTCATGGAGCCTTGAAAGTAACAGTAATACCTATCGTTATTGGTGCTCTTGGAAGCGTATCGAAAAGAGCTAAGACCTTTTATGGAATGCTAGGTGTACCTGAATTCATGGGAAGTGTAGTTGTCGGCCATCCTTGGAACTGCCCACCTGTTGCGAAAAGTGTTGTGTCTCTGAGCTGCGGGGAGTGGCTGAGACATAATTAACTAAACCCAGTAGAACACCTCAAAACTGGCGAGAATAGTAAATATAATAAAAAAAAATAATAAATAAATATAAAGAAATTATTTAAAACCGTCAATTTGCTTGTTTTGTTTTATTTTTACTGTTTATCGAGTTGAAATTTCGTTGTGTGGCTCACGTGGGTGAGAATGGGTTTCAGGAAAAATCAGGAAGGGCCATTTCATGTTAACGATCAGTAGATATTAATTTGAAACTTATTTGCGCCGCCCAAATAAGCGTGAAAAGGAAGAAGACAGTTTACGAAAAACTAACGCCAGTACTATTATATTATTTGACGGTTACTGTGGCAAACAAGTTCATATTAATTAACTGAAAAAAAAAGAAACTGTTATTGCGCATTTAACCTGATACTTTTTACTAATTTTTGGAAGGTATACTTATGATGAGCAAAACTATAAAAAACCGCTGGAAATCTGATTATATATCCCTTTGTTTGCCATCTAAATTCTTAAACGATAGAATAAACTGCACAACTTACCAGCTTTTTTAGCATCAATGACACAAACCATCGCAACGACAAAGCACAAGGCCACAGCAATCTTCATTGTTGAAAGTATTTTCGCTTGGAAAAAAGATTATTCTTTTCGCACCTGCGTTGCTCTGAAACTTGTAAGACGTATGTTTTGTTCAATGATATCTTCTCGAGAATTTATTGGCCCTTGTGATAAATAATAGATATCTATCGACCTAGATGATCTATTTTATTTGGCAGGGTAGTCCATTATAACATAATGTAAGCCAATCACATTTCATTCTGCTTTCTTATCCATTAAGCATGACACGCCCCCATTAGTGGTAAAATATTTCAACATTTCCAGTTCATTGTTCCGTTATGTCCTTAAGGGTAGCTATCGGATAATTCACATTTAGATGCATGCCATTTATTTGAAGTATCATGTTAACCAATGATATTTTGATGTACCTTCTTAACTATTACCCCCTGCTACGCCCCTATTGTAAAGTAAATGGAACATTATGCATGCCCCAGGTATGCTTGTTGCCCATAGGATTTTTTAGATTGACTAGCTCTATGATCGGCTTCGCATATGAAAAATGAATATCGAGCTTAAAGTTTGTCTGTCAAACGTATCGACATCTGTTTTATATGGTAAGCGTAATTCACTGATGTCATATTTCCAGTTGCAAAAATGACAAACTCAGAGACTTGCACTGCATTGTTCGACCCCATCAACTGCAAATAAACGTCTTCCTAATGTTTACAAGTTTTGAACGAATTCTTTAAAGAAGATTTGGAATCGTCTCCTTGGACGAAATTTTGCATGCTCTCTCTATAATTATATGTTTAGGTATGGTGGCAAGCGCTGGACTCCGTATCGAATAATCCGTGTTCGGGCCCGTATCGAATAATCCGCGTTCGGGTCCTGTTCTTGAGCAAGACACTTTAGTTTCATAGTAGGCGTCTCTGTCCACCCAGGTTTGTAGGTGGGTACCAGTAAATTTAATGCTGGAGGGTAATCTCGGCGTGCGATTGACATCCAGGTGGGATGAGAGGAAGAGAGGAAATATTCCGGGACGCTTCCAGAAAAGTTGCAGCCCAATGGACCTGTAGTCCGCTTTAAAATGGAATACGTTCCAGATGTGACTCGCCCAGGGAAATGTATTTTTAGTGATCGGTCGCTCCAATCTGATACTGGCGTTCTTATACAGGTATCACCGCGGTTTTCGATGTGCCCCTGAAGAAACAATTCACTCACCGTTTATAATTCAAAACTTCAAAGGCTTTCTTTTTCTGGAAATCCATTTTGCAGTCAGGGGCAACTAACGAATCTGTTCCTCGCTTTATTTGCTCCCCAGCGTCAATGTTGCTGGCTGGCAAAATGTTTCAGTATGTAATTTCTTTTGGGATTCGTCACTGAAAAATACTATTTTTGCTCTGGCTGGAGCGAAAGTCAACCGCTTGCTGAAGAAAATGGTCGACAAGGGCTTGAGTCTCGTTGAGAAGAGCGGATTTCAGCGGCTTTCAGTTCCATTTCCGCGCGTTTGTTGGTTGATCTAGTTGCTGGCTTGAAAAAATTATGGATCATGTGCTGGAAAAAAGGAATAGATAAATTTTCCCAGCAACATCTAAGAAGATCTGTAAATGTTTTAATATCGTATATTTTCATTCATTTGGGTAAAAGAATGCATGGGTTTTAATGGGACGGCATCTCCTCCACTCTCCCCAATTTCAAAATTTGTCGAAGCGCTCAGGACATACAGGATTCAGAAACAGCAGTTCGAAGAAAACTAACAAAAATCCCATTTGTCTACGTATACGTCAAGCTGGTGTTCAGATGAAATTGTAAATTGCTTAATCGAATTTTTTAGCACGTGCTACCCGTGTGCCACTACGACAACCAACGTGCTTACAAGGTTTAGCGGGTGAACTATTTTTAAATTGTAAAACTTTAAATAAGAGTGCGAATCGCGAACATCTTGTTTTTAATCAAGCGTTTGAATACCGGTTAAGGCTTACCCATTCGCGCATTGTGTAATCTTTTCGGGCAGGGAGATCACAGTCCACCCTCCTCCAAGTCCGAAGGTGCCCGCACGCCTATGCGGTAATGTTTCACATCTTGTGTTTTTTTAATTATCACTCCCTTCGTGAATTCTTGAAAAATCTAAAGAGAAAAACGGAGTTATCAGCTGAATTACTCACTTCAATTGAACCAGTTATGAGGAATTTACTGCTCGCGCTGGATGGAACATGTGGAATGTTAGTCCATCGCAGTTTACACCCATGCATGTGATTATTGTCAGGTTGCCCTGCAGTTTTCCGGTACCCGCTCATGCTCCTGGGTGACAGAAACACTTAAATGAGATTGAAAGGCCTTGTCCAAGAACACAAAACAGCACCTACGGCTAGCGATGAAACCACGAAGGCAGCCCCATGTCCAAGTTAAATACTTCCCCATTTATAATGGATTAAACCTTCGAGATCATTTGTGCAATTAAGCCGGCCTTCCGAGAATGGGACGTGAAGGGGCGTTTGCTTGTGATCGGTAGCAGTCTTTTGCAACCAAATATGGCATTGATGCCATATACTGTCTTTTGCTTGAGGCTAGGGCAATTGAAAGAATCCTGGGGAATGCCTTTGGCAATAAATTAAAATCTCGTATTCGATGTTCTAAGCTTATGGTCTCTGGCGATAATTTATCCCAACTGCCAATGTTTTGTTTTTCAGAGACTGCATATTACAGAATTTAAACAATATTCGAGGCTCTGGGGAATAAACCCCATATATGAATTATTTCAGGGATATACTTCACATCAAACCCCACAAACTATAGTTTATTGCCCAAAGCCTTGTGGTGAGTCTATTGTTTAGGCTGAATTTTAAAATATAAAAGTTTCATACCGTGAGGTATTGGGCCGAGTGCGGACTTTCGCGGACAACATTCTCGTCCCCATAGCCCTATTCTTTTCTCTTAGCCAGCGGGGCCTTGGCACGAGAAACGAAGGGCTCTGGGGACATACGATTTCCAGTCCGAGGTTCTAGAACTTCCGGACTTCATGTATATAGCATTGATGTTTCTACATGTTGTGTGTTGTAATATGGCGTCCGGCAAACATTTTGTTCAAGATTGCTTTGTTCTCAACAGCCAATAAAAAACCGATTTTTTTTAAAATCGTATGTCCCCAGAGCCCTTCGTTTCTCGTGCCAAGGCCCCACCGGCTAAGAGAAGCAGAAAGGGCTATGGGGACGAGAATTCGCGGACAAATGCAAAAAAAAAAAAAAAAACAGAACTGTAAACTTCTGACGAGCTTTCCGCTTCCTTGACCCTCTCGTCTTTAAAACAATAAGCTCGCGATGGGGACGCCACCCAGTCCGCTGAAGTCCGCACTCGGCCCATTACCTCACGGTATGAAACTAGGCAATGGCAACAGCGTATGAATCGGGCACGGGTAAGTTCCCCGGATAAATTGGCGGCTAAATTCAACAACAACAACTTCTTGATATTTAACTGTTTAATGGCGCAAAAAAAAAATAGGTTGATTTAAATGGACTGCCTCTATCGAACAATCCGAATCTTTCATGGCACAAAGACTGGGGTTATCGGCCGAAGAACTGCAGTCGAATACCAACAATGGGACTTGCATGGTTTGGAATAGGCTCGATTACCAGCCGCTGTTCGGGAACCGGAGCCCGCACTCCTCCCCGCCGGACTCAAGAGAGCGGCGGAAATGGAGCCTGGGTTTGGAAGAAATGGGCGAACCTCGATAACACTGAAAACTTAATTTTTTGGCTCCGTAATATAAAATTTTAGGAACAAAAGCGAGTATTTTCTCCGGAAACAGTAAACATTAAAAAACGGCCAATTTAACAACAAACACTTAATTATGGGCAAATAACACTAAACTCCATTCACACCCGCATTCAACCTTTATTTTAATTTTAGACAAAGGCCCGGGTCGCATTAGGACCAATTTTGTGAAAAATTGTTTACTCTAGGGATTAAAATTTGTCAACACGCCTTTTTTCTAATGCGACCCCTTATTTGTGGTTTTTCGAAAATTTCAAAATAGGAAAAAAACATCAAAGACGCCGGTGTGCTTGGGTGGGGCTGACCGATTTTTCCAAATTTCGGAAAAACAAAGGAGCCCGCCGTCAAAGCTGTCAACGGTTGTCAATATCGACTCTCGATAGAGACGGCGAGGTCACGAAACGCAAAAGAGCGCGGGAAATTTCCTCATTCATTTCGTATGCTCTATTCGAAACATGGACAGGTAGCTCTATTCATTCTAAGCTGCTGCCGGAAAAAGGTCTCGGGGATAGCGCGATCGTTGTAGTGTATCTCAAACCACGATCCATTCACACGTGGAAGTCTCCATGCATATGGCGCTCGTCGTAGTCGTCGCCGTTGACGATTTTGTTCACGCAAGAGAGCAGCGGCAAGTAAAAGTCTGTTGTGCTCGTTTAACCATCGTTCGGTCATTAAAATAAACCCAAACAACTGAGTTCGCTGACGCTGAATAGCAAGTAACAACAACAATACAGTCGTAATACAAATTGCCCCGTTCGGCCGCATGACAAGTTTCGTGACTGAAGTCAATTTTTGCCGCTAAAATTTCCTCTGCGTGATTGACGTTTTTATTTTACCAAAACTGAAATGCGACCGTAAATTTTATTTGTCAATTTCACTTTCGGTCTTGCAATTTGATTTTCCAAACGTTTTGAAACCAGTCAATTTTAAAATTGGTCTGTAATGCGACCCGGGCCTAAGACCATCAAAGTAAAAGAGGCAGAACACACGAGAAACATACTAATCTTCAGTCTTTGGATGGTTTTATTCAAGGAATTCCAAAATTCAATGGTCGAAAATGTTGACATTGCCAGTGATACGGAGCCTGTGATTGTCAGTAGCCATCAAGACACTGCTCTGGGTTTTCAAGATGTTTCTCCAAACAAATTGTGAAAAGAAGGGAAGGGAAAAAGAGTGTTGACAGAAAACGGCAACCATCAGAAATAAAACAAAAAAAAAAAAAAGCGCAAATACGCCTCTAAGTTTAATAAGCGAGGGAGAGTAGCTAGACTTTTTGAACGACTGACGACTTGGTTTATATATCAGAGATAATGGAACAAGATGACAGTTACATCCGTAGGCGGAACACGCAATTCCCGGTTTTCAGCTGACGTCACAATATTATGCAAATTAGGTATCCGCCATGTTGGTGCCCAGGTTAGTTGAGAATTTGTATGTAAATCTATGCCATTTCTAAGCTTTCACTCACACAGTCTTCGAAAATTCGCCTTCACAATGGATGTTTTGCCCGAAAGTGACCCAAAATCGCAAGATGAGGTACCAGTGCTTTCTTCTTACGCGAAAAACCTCGAAAGCCACGTCCGAGAGCGATATTTAAAGAAAATTTCTGTGGTTGGTGTCGATCCAGCGGCCATGCCGAGTGAGCAATTCAGCGCCGAATGTTTGCCTCCTATAGAAGTCTCTGACTTGCTTACTTATTTAGTTTTGGAGACAAGCTACTACACTAATCAGCAATTCAAGGCTTTTAAAAGTTTGGAGGCGTACAACCAAATGGTTTCTGGTTTCGTCGCGTCAGTTCAAGGGAAAGAAATTGCGAGCAAGTTTGTTGTCGTGGGAAAGGTGAGACATTCACAGCGAATGAATGATCCCCTTGTCAACATTTGGATGATTGTAGACAAGGACGGCACAATTATCTCCGCACACTGTTTAGGCTGCAAGGCAGGACTGGCCGAATCGTGTTCACATGTAGCGAGCGTGATGTTTTACATCGAAGCTGTGACACGAATTCAAGGAAAGCTCGCCTGCACGCAAGCCAAATGCACGTGGATTCTTCCGACCTACGTGAATGAAGTGCCATACGCAAAGGTACGTGATATCGACTTTTCATCAGCAAAAAAACTTAAAAGCACTCTGGAACAGAAAATTGAAATTACTGGGGAAGCAAGCGATAAAAGTTTAGAACAACGGTGCGATAAATATGCGAATGCGATTCCGTCCGATGCAGAAATTCAGGAAGTCTATGCCAAACTAAACGCTTGTAAGATCAAAGCTGTAGCACTAAGCCTCATCGAACCCTATGCCGACCAGTTTATTGACGAAAGCCGCACACTGCCAATTATCCCTGACTTGTTTGAAACGAAAAACCTGGAGCTAGAGTACCCGGAGTTACTTAAAATGTGTGTTCAAGTGACACTGGGTGTTTCTGACGAACACATCAACAAAGTAGAAGTGAGCACACGAGATCAAGCAAGTGGATCTGGTTTTTACAGACATCGTGCTGGCAGAATTGGAGCATCTCAGTGCTCTTCAGCCTTTCACACAAACCTTGCTCAGCCCTCCCAGTCTTTAATAAAGACAATTTGTTATCCAAGCCTCTATAAAGTCAACACCAAGGCTACAAGGCATGGCCAGAAACATGAAAGTGCTGCCATAAAGGCATATGAAGCATCCATGAAAGGACGTCATGTGAATTTTCAAGTCAAAAAGTGTGGTTTGTTTATCAACAGAGAACATTCATTTCTTCATGCCACCCCTGATTTTCTCGTGTCATGTGACTGCTGTGGAAGTGGATGCGGGGAGGTTAAATGCCCGATTGTTATTATTGATGGAAACTTTGATGAGTATGTTAAACATAAAGGTTCCTGCCTGGAGAAAGTGGATGGAAATTTGCAGCTTAAAAAGAGCCACAACTACTACTTTCAAGTGCAGCAGCAACTTTTCACAGTCCCGAATCTCCAGTATGATGACTTTGTGGTGTGTGCCTTTGATGAGGCAAACAACATCCACCTGTTCGTCCAGCGTATATATCCAGATGTACAGCACTGGAACTTAGTTTTGCCCAAACTTGAATTATTCTGGAGGATATGCCTTCTCCCAGAGGTCTTAGGACGGTGGTATACCCGAAGGTGCACAATACCACCAACATTGCCAAGCAAGGATGCCATCTGCTTCTGTCGAACAGAGAAAAGCGAGGACAGCATTTCATGTAGCAACAACAACTGCCCTTACCAAAGGTTTCATCCATCTTGTCTCTCGCTCACATCTGTTGCAATGCCAAAGACCTGGTACTGCCCTCACTGTTCCAGACTTCCAGAGTTCAAAAGGAAAAGGAACACTAGAAGATCGCTAGGACCTACTGTCCAGTCAGACCATGCAGCCATGAAATGCGAGAGCATTTGCATTTGCAAGGCTAAGCCGAGTCCTACAGACAAGTTAGTTGAGTGCCATGCAGAAAACTGCAAAAATGGAAAGTACTTTCACCTCAAGTGTCTTGATTTGAGGCGAATGCCAAACAACAACAAAACAACATGGAAATGCTCAGCATGCAAGAAGATTACACCTGCCCAAGCTGCCACCACCACCCCCACCACTTGTTCTTCTTGGTTGGATTCCTCCAGCAGTGAGGATGAAAGTGATGTTCTTGTCACCAAGGTCACACAAGGTGAAACTGATAAGTACAGTGCACTAGCAAATCTAACAGACTACCATTTTGATTTAATTAATAGTCCTATTGGATGGCTAGACTGTGACATCATCCAACAAGCCCATGTCTTGTTACAGCGCGAGAATCAAGTTATCGCAGGTTTTCAGCGACCAACACTTGGCCCAGTTCGAAATTTTGATGTTGTTGGTGGTGAATTTATTCAACTTTTACACACTGGGAACAATCACTGGGTATGTACTAGCTCAATTGGATGTGTGCCTGGCTATGTCAATGTTTTTGACAGCCTCTATCATGACTCAATTATCATTCAAGAGGTTGAAGAACAAACAAATGATTTATTAGGTGGACGTTTGATTGCCCTGGATCCAAAGCCAGTCCAGCAACAGACAAATGGAAGTGACTGTGGTGTTTTCGCAATTGCGTTTGCTACCTGCCTGGTGTTTGGCGAAGACCCCACATTTATCAATTTTGATGTACGAGGTATGAGACCTCATTTGGCCAAATGTCTAAGGGATGGCAGGTTCAGCTTGTTTCCTTCGTTTTGAAACAGAGGCACAATTTAGAACTCAAAGGAACATGCAAAATCTTCAGTAACTTTGTTAAAGATCATTTTTAGTCATGTTTTTCTAGTCTCTGGCTTTGATCGTAAGCAATTCAGACAAAGCCTAGTTAACATAAATTTTTGTGTGGTTTTGGAAAATATCCATACCTCCATCTTGGAGTGTTTATTCATTTTATATTTTGAACACTCAATTTCCCCTTGAATTTCTATATTCCTTTCCTTATAAATTTTGGCTCCTGAGACCCATCTCCCTCGTCAGAATTTCCAACAACTCTCCATTTTTGGGTATGGATATTTCCTAAGTTGAACCATTCACTCCCACCTCCCTAAGATGTAGCATACAGTCTATTTAAATAACACAACACAAATAATAATATACATGCTCTGCCTGTTATTATAGGACACCCATATTTTTGCAATACAACACATAGAAATGAGGGCATTTAAATTGGAGCAGAGATTATTACCTTATTCCGTAGGGGAAGTGAATATTCAGGGACTGAAAGCATGATATAAACAAGCATTCAAATCATACAAATTCTTTATTAAGCCAGCTGTTATGAGAAAATATTTTCACATCAGTCCTTACAGATTTTTAAAATGTTACACATTTTTAGCAGCCCAGCTTTGCTTTTTTTAACAAGGTAATGTCTTGGAAACTTGTTAACTATGCAAATTGAAATGAACACTTTACAGCCTTTAACTCATACAAGTCATGTAACTTTACATCAGGACCAACATGTGAGTCTTAAGATCATGCGGCATTCACTATTTTTTTACCTATTTGCTCTAAAAAAGCACCCTGCAAAGGTGGATAATTAAATGAGAAGCCTAGAGGTATTTACAGTGTGCAAAAATTAATGAGAGGGTGA
Organism: Blastomussa wellsi; assembly: GCA_947652115.1. Classification (NCBI taxonomy): domain Eukaryota; kingdom Metazoa; phylum Cnidaria; class Anthozoa; order Scleractinia; family Plerogyridae; genus Blastomussa; species Blastomussa wellsi. Next base: position 24,916,424 of record OX393563.1, on the reverse strand, counting down.
ACTAATCAAATGGAACAATTGGGGGGCAGAAATTAACAAGAGCTGAGCACACTCTGATCATATGATCTACTAATGGAGTACACCTGTCAGAATTCTCATGGTTACTAATCAAAAAGTCAGTTGGCAAGGTACCTTCTAGTATAGTATACTTCCTTCTTAGCAGTCCAATCACACGTTCAACATGAATTCTGACATTCGCAATACCTCTTGTTTTCTCCACGTCCACAGGGTCAAGCTGAGACTTGCCCTTTGTGAAAGCTGGTATCACAAGTTTAGCATTTCTCAGTCCGACACTCTCTGTGATGGTGAATCCTCGGTCTGCCATGACCATGTCTCCAGGAATCAGTTTGTCCAGGAAGCCACAGTTCTCAGTTAAATATTTATCTGACACACGACCTCCCCAGGCTTCAGACACAAATGAAATTGTCCCTTGTGGTGTTATCCCTACCAGAATTTTGATTGTGTTATGGTGTTTATAACTTGAAAATGTCTGTGCCCTAGCTAGCAAGTTTGAAGGTCTTTCGATAAACACTTCAAAACAGTCAATGACAACAGTTATTTTCTTGCCAAATGCATACTGGAAGCACTGGGGCATTGTCCTCCACAGCTGGTCCCTGTCAGGCCAGTACACAAAGGGAAATAGCCTTTTGTCCATTAAAACAATCCAGTGGGAAAAAATTCGGGAAATTGTTGACACAGAAACAACAAAGCGGTATGCAAGATCCTGCAATGGTGCATTAAGTCTTAGTTTCATAAGTACAATGATGAGCTCTTGAAATCTGTCGAGTGACTGTGTTTGCCGTGTTACAAGTGGGGAGACGAGCTCATAAACAACCATGAGTACTTCCATAGACGGTAATCCAGTATAAAAGCGAATTTTATCATCAGTATCAAAGAAATCCTTGTCTGGGGCTTGATATTGGCTTCTCTGAAACATGTAGTCGAACTCGGTTGTTTGACACTCGGCGTCCTTATGGGTTTCCGGTTCGATTTCTTCAACTTCGCTTACTGCTGTGGCCGCCAGATCAGAAGAAATTATTTCCTCATTCCCTTCGGTTAGACTTTCCTCTACTTCAGTCGAAGTTCTTGGCTGACTAAAGTCGATCTGAGCAACAGGAAGGCTATCTTCCAGAAGCTTTCGACGTTTCTCTGCCACTTCGCGTTCTTGTCGTTCGAGTGCAAGTTGTTCTCGCTTCTTTGCCCTTTCAGCTCTCTGCGCCTTAGTTTCATGGTCTAATTTCGAACCATAACTTTTCTTGCCAAGTTCCAATGTAGGAACCCAATCTATTTCGTGCTTATCCCATTTAGCAGCTGGCTTTCCAGAAACAAAATGCTTGCCACAGACACGTTCACTTTTGAGGACGTCTTTCGATTTCAAGTCTCCGCGACTGATCGCATTTATCCATTTTTCTCTTCGCTCTCTAGTCAGTTCTTCTTCAAATTCACCTTTATCGGTTACCACAGAAGGTATTCGATAAAATCCAAGCCCTTTTTCTCTGTCACTTCTACTTGAACATCCAAAAACAACGCAAAGAACCATTGTCACGCTTACTTTCTCACTGTAATCTCTCTATTGAGCGGGTTTGTTTGGGCACCAACATGGCGGATAGCAACCGTCGTCAAGGCAAAAGTCACGTGAGTGAAAACCGAGAATAGAAAAACG
>OX393563.1:24891658-24914561 GCA_947652115.1 Blastomussa wellsi | reverse complement strand
TGCGCTCGGATAACACAAACTTTGTCTTGCACACGCTCACATACGTGAGCTGGTAAGAAAGTACAGGCTGAGTTTCAGGCTTTTCGTGTCAACCTTTCACCCTCCCCTTAGGGAGGCCTGGTACTCTTCCAAACGTTTCTAAAGAAAATTAGCTACAGAAAAAGTTTGAAATTCAAGCTTGTACCAAATTTTGTCAATAAACATGTCTTTGAATGCAATGTGTAGAAACCTTCGCAGATATTATTGCTAGCATTTACGCGTCAAACACAGCGCGCGCTCTTTTTTATCACTGCTATTAACAGCTGGGTTGAGGATAGATTTGAATTTATTAGCAAAACATGAGTGTGGACTTGTTTTCTTCCCCCACCTCTATCACAGTACTGTGGTACTGGTGTTTCCCTTTACTGGTGTTTCCCTTTACTGGTGTATCCCTTTATGCGTAGTGGCATCGTGTGTCAGATTTCTGACACAGTTTGAGACAGTCATTTGACGCGAGCACAATCGGCTGTTACCAGATGTTCTCTCCCGAGGGTTGAGAAGATCTGGGTATGAGATTATAGTATTACCTCTGTCATTAATTTTAGTCTAAACTAAAGTAATCGCCGCTGCATTCAGATGATTGTAAAACGACCGAAATTTTTTTTGAAGAATGAAGTGTGTCGTTTTAAGCTTGAAACAAAAAATATGGCGGAAAAACGAGTTTATTCGTCTGAAATACCCACATATTTTCTACTACTTTTTTCCTCGCGAAAGTCTGTTCTAAGTTCCAAAGGCTTAGTTTGAAACTTAGGCTATCATGGATTCTGAGATTATGACATGACGCGGGACCAAGTAAGACAGTTTTGTTAGTTTCGGAAGAACCATATTATTAATTTTTGATGGTTTAATCCAAGTTTGAACGAAACATTCTAATTGAAACGCATTTACTTGACTTTCATAGCTTAGTTTGTTCTTTTGAATGTTACAGGCTAGCCACCGAAGGAATTAGAGTACTGAGCTCTGAGCCAGGACAAACCGAAGCATGCTCCAAGCATGCTTCGTGAAATAATCATGGCGGCGAATATGATTGTTTCTCAGCCAGTCACAATTGCAATAGACACCTGGGATAATTTTGGAGGTATATCTATATATGCTAAAACTTTTCACTTGCAAAATTCAGCCATCAAAAATGTAATTTTCTTATATTATGTTTTGACTGGGGGATCTTACAGCTGGTGCTCTGATAATGTAGTGAATAGGTGTATGCTTCTTGAATTGTATGTCCCGGGTTCGACTCCCGGTGTCCCAGATTAAAATATCTTCTTCTGTGTCTTCTTCAGTATGAGTACATGAAATGTCTCAGAGGGAAAAAGGGCCTCCTCGTCTATCCATTCAAGTGACTGCCAACTATAACTGATTTCTTCAATGTTTCCGCTCGATGTAATAATTGACACCTCTATTGTCTTATTTTGTTTCCTCTTGCATAATCCAGTTTCCTCAACAAGCAGTCAGTCCATTGTTCCGAGTTAGCAGTCTATGCCAGTTCATCCCTTCTCAGTATCACCTTGGTGACGAAAGACACAACTTGTTCCTGGTATTGGTCAGTGCAGTTCTTTGTGGTTAGGGTAGGGAGGGTTAATATAGAACTCTGGATGAACCTTGTACTATCGGCTAATGTACAGCTTGTGTTCGGCCACCCTCGTACCCAGGGTCGCTCGGGAAATGACCGACCCTTGAAAGATTCGATTTGAAGTCCGAAAATATCGGACTTCCGGTTGAACTGCGCATGCCTATATTTCGAAAGCTTAACTCAACGAACTACATGGTATGTTACTCCGGCCATTTTTATTGTCTTCAAAACCAATCAAAACCGATCCTGTAACGGAACTTTCGAATGCGCAGTAATGCGCAGTAAGGAACGAAGACTCAAGGGACGAGATTGGTGTTCGGTTAACATGAATAATTCGGAATTCATCTTAACTTGATTTAGTCAGTGTAGTTAGCGCTGTGTGGCAGGGTTTGAGCCTTCCTTTTTCCTTTTTTTGGGTTTCATAATGTGGTCTTCGAATATTTCATTGAGTCGATTATTCCGATTAGTTTTTAACTTTTAGCTTAACTGCTGATCTTCCGTGTTTAAATAAAGTTTTACATTACATTACATTACCTTTTTTCAGCACAATTCGGCTCACTCGTTAGCTGCGCTCACTCGTTCATTTTCCAAAGTTTTGCAACTCGTGAATAAAAATCCGTACGTCGCACTTTCTATGAAGTAATCTATACAAATTATAAACAGTGGTCGCATTTACATCTTGTCTTAAAATTGTTAAAATTAGAAGTCTCCAACGTCTTTCGTAAAATATAAGTTCTCTGATTGTTTAAAATAGACAGGCAATTGGGTCCATAAATTTGTTAATTTGTACGTGAAAGAATTATTATAATATCGGTTATTATAAGAGGTTTGGACAAGGTTACAGCCCTCGTTCCTTAAGCTATAACGCAAGGTACGATGCCCAAATAAGTTAGAAATGTAGCTGGGCCCATTGTTCTTAATGCAGTTGGATAATAGAGTGAGCGATTGGAAATATCTTCTATTTTCAAGTGATTGCATATCTGCTAGTGACATTAAACTGTATTGTAATCTAAACTATTTCCAGTGTTTAGTAGGGACTTCAAGGCATAATAATTAGCATATTCAAGTTTTTTAGTTAACGTTTTGTTGATTCCCAACAAGAGAGCGCCACATTATTCTAAATGGGGCAGCATGTAGACCGCGGGGGGGAGGAGAGGGGAGGGGGACTCGCATATATTTCTTCGCATGCAGCCCTAAACGAGACCTTCACGGCTAAATATAATGACGTTTTGCCCAGAGCACCCTATGCGAGACCAAAATCCGAAATTTACACCCCTAAGTGAGACGACGACGAGAATCCCCGCGAGTACGAAGACTGATTTGTTTTTTCCTGTAACGTTAAGTTGTCAGTTTTCTTGTTACAGGAGGTTAACTGGTGTAAGATCTCACTTGGCAGGGTAGTTTAGAGTTAAGTAGTTAGCTTGGAATCTGGGACCAAGCGCACACGCTTGCAAACTCTTAGCGCAGGAAGTCTCCAAAACAAGACTATTAATAATACATCCGTCAAGAACTAATTCCTCTATCTTGACAGTAAAAAGACAGATAGCATAGCCCAGAGATTATTTTAGCTCCCTGTGAGACTTATCTCGCGTACATGTGGTGTTAACAACCAGACATGTCTCTTTGTTAGCGTTGCCTTGTAGGACAAATTTCACCAGGGAAATCCGCCTGCATTGCATTTCGCGGGCGCAGGAAGCTGCTTCTGAAAAATTCCATGGGCCTGGCATCGCGTTTTTGCCGGTAGCGAACCCCTCATACAGGACCCTGTGTGTTCAACGAGTAATGCCAAGTTTTATAAACGATGATAAGTCAAAGAATTCTGCAAGGCTGAAACAACGTGATATATTTTGAACAATATTTCGGCTGGCCAGACCAGCCTTCTTCAGGTTTAGATGTTACTAATTTTTTGACATGAAATTTCAATATATTATGGTGATGTCGCCATACGTATTTCGAAACTTATAGGCGTGGCGGAATTAGGTATACAAGATGATTCCAGAGAAAGAAAGAAATATCTATATAAAATAAAAATGAAAATAGACTGAGAGCTACAAAGCAAACATGAATTATAAGTTGATATAAATATAACATTTCTTCGTTAGTTACAGGTTTTAAGATTCATCGCGTCTATTCAGTCCATGGGGCTCCAATGTCCCCGCTAAATCTATTAAAAAGGACTCTCAGGAACATTCTTGGTTGTTTTAGACACTTTTTCTTTTCAAATAAGAGTGTGCACCCCTGATCATGGATTATTTTAGTTCCTTTGGAATGATGTACGTAGAAGTATTTCAACAGTGGGACGATTGTAAGTCAAAGACTACAGCAAGGCTGGCACAACGTGGTATATTTTGGACAATATTTCAGCTGGCCAGGCCAACCATCTTCAGGTTGTTACTAAATTAGGAACACGGAACCGCAATATTAGATAATGGTGTATGTCACAACACGTATTTCGAACCTTAAGGTGTGGCGGAAATTACGTATACAAGACGATACCTGACTGATAAAAAAGAGAAGGATAGAAACGTGTATATAAAATTAAAATAGCTTAAGTCAAAATATAAAACGAAAAAAAAAATTAAAACCAGGCTACGTAGGTTACAGGTTTTGCGATTCATCGTGTCTTTTCAAACCATGGGGCTCCAATGTACCCGCCTGAATCTGTTAATCGAAAGCCCTTCGGGTTTAGTGCCTCGTGTCACTTTGTTACTCTTACAAGTCTTTGATCGACTCTGTTTTTCTTTTCAAGTCATTTCAACAGAAAGGTAACTCAGTAAAGTCAGTTAACTGATTTTGTAGCTCAACAAATGCATGTGACTGTTTATCCTCGGGGTCAATGGCTGCCTTGTTATTAGTAATGGTAATAGGACTGAGTGGAGTCCAATTCGGTCTGTAATCATACGAGTGATTACGGACCTTTAGCAATGATGACGAGGACGTGAACGTGAACGACCGGAAGTTGGAAATACGAGACGCGACGCTAACACGCATGCGTTCACATCTCGTTCAGGGCGTCAATTGCCGCCATTTGCCGTCTTGTAGTGAACGAGAGTATGTTTCGTTGAGTTTTTGCATTTTTACGTGGTTTCTTTGAGGTTTCTTCACTCGAAATGGCTCGTCAGTGAATAAGATAGCGTCCAAAACATATTTGATCGGACCGCGACGAAAAACAGATCATCAGGCAGAGATTAAAAGTAAGGTTATGATTTGTACATTTGTGGTCGCACTGCGTGTGGAGGAATGCCGGCGGATTGTGGCGATAAAATTGCACCAGGATACGTGTGTAACCTTATAGGATATAAATCACATTCTGTCAATTGCATTACATTGTAATTTTTGCAATTTAATCTTGACTTCATTTTTAAATTTGAAAGACTTCCCGGCTTTAAAAATACAAACTATTCGTTTAAGTTGTGCTTTATGCAAACGACGATAAAGTTAGCTTTGTTCTGACACGCGTACTTCTCACATATCGTTATCGGCGGAGAGAAGTTTTAGCAGCCCACGAAACTAATTAAAAGACATTTTCGCTATTGACTTCCACAGCACGAAACTCGTCCACGCTACCGGTCTGCTAAAGTGTTATGTTTCTGCCGTGGACGACTGTCTCGTCCCAGGGCTTAATCGACCAGACAAGTCTTCGTCCACGTCCTCGTCATCATTGCTAAAGGTCCCTATTAACAAAATCACGAGTATGATTACAGGCTGAATTGGACATGTTGGACGACACGAAGTCCTGTTACCAATTAATCGTAGCTATAAACAAATTCGAGAAAAACTTCGGCAAAGAAAAATCTGTTGACGATTGTTGAGTGATGTTTGAAAATGAAAGTTTCGGTCGTTTTTGTGTGGACCTCGCTGCACTCGGCCCGTACTTCCACGACCTCGGGCCAATATTCCCCAGTGCGGCCCTCGCGCTCGGTTAGTAACAGGTTAGTATTTGACTTTTTCAACTACCCCAGTCAATGTTTTGCTTTCGTATTGTATGCAGTTTGTCATTTCTTGTTGATTTACACTTGTGTATTTCTAAAATCAGAGCTTTTCAATTTCAGATTCTTTTTACTACAAATATACAATTTGCAACTGGAAATGTACAGTTTTTTCTTTTATTTTGAACGGCCACAACGTAAACGTAACCTAAATCCCACTACAAATCCGCAGCTAACAAGTAGAAATTTATAGTTTTGGCCTTTAAGCTTCCTTACAGATCCACAGCTTTGAACTAGAAAAGGTATATCAACATGGCGGTTACGATGTCACGTGAATTCCCCTATTATTAAAACTATATTAATTAAAAATATTGACAAAAGGTTGAACAAAACTCCCCATACATGTTTATGTCAAAACTCCAACTACTGAATTTGTTAAAGAGACCATTTCATCTCGCGTATAGGCTGGTTTTCACTAGCACACAAGCATAGGCATAACGACATAAGCACGAGAATAAAGAAGGAAAAAGACACCTGTTATTTTGTTACGTTGTTCTCACTGGGAATCGCAGCGCATAAGGCGACATAAGCATAAGCATCAACACAAGAACAATAGACAGTGTCCGTTCTTCTTGTGTTTGTGCTTATGCGCTGGTGAAAACCAACCTTATCTGTGTTTCAAGCCTAGTTGAGGGTAAGGACAGTAATTTTTCGCCACAGTAAAGAAACAATTTTTTGAGAGCAAATGTAAACAAGTTTATGTCCGTAGAAATACAAAGAAAATACGTCTTTGGTCAAGAAATTCCAACATTCCAACATATCACAAGTGTACAACTAGCAAACCCATGATAATACAGCAAATGTACATTTATAACGCATGTGAAAGCTAATTCGTTTTTTCCTTATAAACGACACCATTATATAGACATGAAAAAGTCGCTGAAACGTTTACAAAGCCAGTTCTCTCATAAACGTTTCTTTGGCTTGGACGTGACGTTGGAACGTCAGTATAGTCACACTTCACCATTATACATGCTCACTGTTATTTTTAGAAAAACACTATCATAGCAGTTAAATTTGCAGACAATAAAAGTAGTACTTTATTAAAGGGGCACTGTCGCGAGTATCTCTTAAAAAACCGACGAAACTAAAGATAAAAACCAATAAAAACCAATAAAAACCAATATACCAATAAAACCAATAAACCAATAAACCAATAAACCAATAAAAACCTACAAATAGTGGTCCAGTTGTGTTGAAAACTACTATGCTAATGTAAGGCTGACTTTTTCAAGTTTGGTTCTTGTGGCTTGGACAAATAGCTTGAAAGTAATTACAGTTTCCCCCTTCCTTCATTATCACCGAAACTACTTAGGCATAACTTAGTTTAGTGCCGTTTTACTAAAAGAGCAAAAAATCCCCGTGACAGTGTACTTTTAAAGCGCGACATACACTTAAAAAGTTTTCTGTTTCCTATATTTCTGTTTATTAAATCACAGAACGGGATGCTCAAGGCTACTGCCTTTTCTAACCTTGAAGCGACCGCAACTCGAAAATCATAGAAACGACAGCGTAATCTACCTTGGAATGTCCCAGATCAGTATCAAGATGCTGTGCACATGTTCAATAACCTTTCCTTTTGTTTTCTTGTGTAGTGTTTTCCCAACAAGGTGAATCACAGACTATCTTGTCAAATTTCTTATTCCTCTGGCACTTGTTTCCTGCTGAAAATAAAGCAACAAAAATGCGTCAGTGAGTAACAGACTCTGCCTTAGAACTTGATGATGTATCTTAAGGAGGTTTACTAATTTTCACTTATTTCATAAAATAAGATTGTGTCCACCTGGCATACTTCGACTAATTGTGCAATCAGTATTGTTTGGGCAAGTCTGAACGTACCATATATGGACAGTAAATACAAAAAGTGGAATTCATATTTATAAGCCACCGTGTAATTTTTGCGCATGCTCGTTGGACAAAAAACATGTACAAATAAGATAAAGAGACCTTCAGATTCTACGACGAGTACGACTACGCGTACGAGATTTGACTTGAAGTTTTTACGCGCATACTAACAAAATAGTAAATAACAAAAAAGTAATTCCGCACTTGCATTAATTTTCAGACGTGAAACGGCACGTCTTCCCCAGTCAGCATAAATGATGCCCACTTTCCCTGCGCCGAGTAGTGACCTCACCGCCCGAGTGTTCGGGAAGCCTAGGCGCAGGCTACCCTCCTACACCAACTGTACGACAATGTAAACGTTCTCTGCATGGAAAGCATGCACACTACATTAAACCCCAAAACCATGAAAACTCAGCATATGTAATTACCTTCACTTTTTAAAATTAAATGACACGTCATCTCCAACCAGCATGAATGGTGCCCACTTTCTCACTTCACAGTATTGAGGGTTGCCTCTCATCCATTTCATGGTCTCATGAAGACACTGACTGGCACTCTTCCCACGGACCAAATGTCCATAGAATTGCTTCATGAACTGCATCGTTGAACTGTCGTCCACCGCCCACAGAGACACCAACACTGAGCGCGCACCAGATCCTAAGAACGCTCGAGCGATTCCAACAACTCCTTCAGCTTTGATTTGGCCGAGTCCACTGTGACAGCAGCTGAGCACCACCAGCTTGGCTCGCAACTGAACTTTTGAGATATCGGACATTGTCAGCACAAAGTCTCCCCACTCTGGTTTGCCTTTTATATGCTGAGAAGGGGCTAAGGCGATGTCTCCCCTATCGGCGTTACCGTGTGCAGCGATGTGAACAAGACTCGCAGAGTGCATCCTCTGAAGCACAGCTTGCTTAGTGGCTTTTTTTCCAGTTAAAGGGCGAACATGTAGCATCCGTCCAATAATCTCTACTTCCTCTCTGGCACAGGGAAGTGGGGGGCATACCTCTGGGAGGCCTACTTCAGGATCCCCCACAATCAGTACACCGGTCTGACTGTGATAGTTCGCTGGACTGTCTTGGATCAGCTTGAAAGTCGTCAACGAAGGAACGATGCGGATTCTGAACTTTTCGGAAAGATATTCTCCACTGTCGTCCATCAACGCTGCAAAAGGAATTCTGTACAAGGAACGATCGGGAACGATGATGATCTCAGATCCTTTCAGAAATTTAAGCACAGGTGCCATGATCAGGTTATACAATTCATTAAGGACTGGTGGTTTCTTGTCTCCTCTTTCTTTCTGCTCTTTGGCCTGAGAAGTAGTGGGGACTTCTTCAACTTTTGATGGCGATCTTGCCTCCATATTTTCATCTGGTAAAACCAGCGAACGATCTTCAGAGCGTTCCCCATGTAAAAGCAGAAAATTTCTGTACGACTGATTTGCCAAAGTCTCCACCCAGTCTTGAATAGACATGCCTTGAGGTCGGATGCTTGCCGTGAGATCCTTATTTGTCGCAACTTCTACCCTGTTGTCCTTTATAACCCAGCAGAGGAGATTGTTGTGTACAAAACAAAATGATAGACATGTGCACGATTTCTTTTGGATGACCTTTGCGAAGTCATTCCATCGACTTGGATCAAAACTGGGCAGATCGCGGCTGGAATACTGAGTTGCCATTAACTCTGCCAGTGATCTGGCACGTGCAAGTTCTAAGATTGACAAAGCCATGTTTACGCATTCCAGATTCAACAAGAAAGAAATCATCAATCGATAAGGAGCAGCATTTTCGTCAGCGAACCCTATCTTGTAATATTCGCTTTCGCCAACTGATACCCGCATGCCTTCGAGGATCTTAATGCCCGCTTTGAGATATGACAGAGCTTTGGGTGTATCTTGACGCACCATATATATCACTGCTATGTTGCAGTAGCTCATGCTTTTCCCACGGAGGTCTCCCATCTCTTCGCAGATTCGAAGTGTTCTCTCAAAACATTTTAATGCTCTCAGGAAATCATTCTGAGACAAGTACAACCCTCCTAGATTGTTGTTCATTGTCATTTCACCCTTTTTGTCAACTGTTTCTCTTGCAATTTCAAGAGCCTGTTCGAAATATTTTCTCGCCTTAGCACATTCACCCAATGAATTATGCAAAGTTCCGAGGTTTCCGAGAACCGTGCCTTCTGCATCTTTGCTTCCAATCCGCTTTATGATTTCTAGTGACATTTCAAAAAACTTCTTGGCCGCAGCTATATCACCTATAGATTGATAAACAGTTCCAAGATTACCGTACATTTCAGCTTCTTGCCTGATGTCTCCAGTTTCTTTGCTGATTTGGAGAGCCTCTGCGTAGGAACCTTTCGCTTTTTTAGGATCGCCAATAAGTATCTGTATATGTGCCAAGTTGGATAAGATACTTGCTTCTTTTCTTCTGTCGCCTATTTCTTTTGAGGTTACACGGGCCTTTTGACAAAACTTTTCGGCCTTTTCATATTCTCCAAGATGCTGAGAAACAACTCCCATGTGATTGTATGCTGCAGTTATTCCTTCGCTGTTACCAGTTCGAATGCATATCTCTAGTCCCTTTTTATGGTACTCATAAGCCGTCTCAAAATCACCAAGATGCTGGTGGACAGTTCCGAGATTGCCATAGTCTACTCCTTGCCCTCTTAGGTGATTTGTTTCCTTGGAGATCGCAAGTGCTTGTTCATGACATTCCTTTGCCTTACCATAGTTTCCAAGAGACTGATAAACTATACCGAGGTTACAGTATGCTCCCCCTTCTCCTCTTCTATCACCAATTTGTTTTTTGATGGCAAGTGCTCTTTCATGGCATTTCCTTGCCTCGTCAAATTTGCCAACTAAACGGTAGAGTTCTCCAAGGTCGTTATTTTCAGATCCTTCGTTTTCTAGGTCACCGATTTCTCTATAGATTTCACGTGCCTTCTTGCAATAGTTCTCAGCCTTGTTTACGTCGTTCCGATCACGACAGAAATCCCCTAGATCACTATACGTCAATGCTTCTCCTTTTCTATCACCAACTTCTTTACTAATACAAAGCGCCTTTTGAAGACACTTCTCTGCTGCATCATATTCACGGAGGGATGTGTGCACATCAGCGAGGCTTCGGTAATCGACAATTTCTCCTTGTTTGTCGCCGATTTCCACGCTTATCCCGAGAGCCTTCTTTTGTAATGTTTTTGCCTTTTGAAATTCGCGAAGAGCGTAGTGTACTTTCCCAAGCTCGCCACATGCCACCCCTAGCTCTTTTACTTCACCAGCCTCCTCGAAGATTGTCATTGCCTCTTCATAATATTTTTTGGCCTGTTGGTATTCTTCCGTTTTTCTATAAAGATTGCCGAGGCGGCGAAGTGCCCTTCCTTCTGCAACTCTTTTGCCAGATTCTTTCCAAATTTCAAGTTCCTTTTGAAAATAGTCCTTCGCTTCTGGGTATTCAAAAAGAGACAAAGACAAATCACCCAGTTGGTTAAGAAGCCCCCCTTCCATATCTTTATTACCAATTTTGGTTGCCACAACCAGCGTTTTGCTTATGTGCTCTTTTTGCTTGATAACGGGTATGCCAAAAGGTTTGTGCATCATCATTACACTAGCATAGAATGTAAATGCTTCCTCGTATCTTTCTTTGGCTTTCACCTGTTCGCCGGTGAGCTGATACAAATCGCCGATTCTTTCGAGCAATCCAGCCGCGCTTTCGATTTCACCAATTTGGCGATATAGAGGGAAAGCTTTCTCACCGCTGTGGATGGCATTCTTGTAGTCACCGATAAGGCAGTAAAGATCAAATAGCCTGTGAAATATCAGCGCGTAAAGTTTGTTTCGTTTGTCCTTGTTTATCTTTGAAGAATGCTCTTTCAGAAGGACCAAACCTTCCCCAAACAGCTCAATGGCTTTACTGTATCGACATGTCTGCAGCAAAACTGATGCCACAGCAATGCCAATAAAGACAGCTTGAGGAATCTCTTCTACGTTGTCCATAACCGTTAAGCTGTAACCTGATAACCTAACATAAATAATAAAAATTACAATTAAAGGCAAGCTTTGAGCCCTTATTTACGTTTTTCGGGAGTTGTACCGCAAGAAGCTTAAAAAATACAATTTCTTTTTTCAACGCCTTTACATTTAAGACTTATTATATCTACAATTTAATTGTTTCCTCGTGTGACGGAAGAGCCGTTTTAATTGTGATCACAACTTTCCTTATGCTGTCTACCTGAATAAATAATGACCGATTTCTTGGATGCTTTGTTTAGGTAGTGGGATATGGCTATCCTCACACCAAAGGGTGTGTTCAAGTGCTGGCGTCATCGAGTGTCATCGAATATCTTTATTTCTTTTTTTTTTTCCTGTTTTTAAATCACTCTTGACAGTCATCCTCTCTTTACAAAGGGTTTGTTTGGAAACTCACTGGTCTAATTTATATGTTAGAACTCTATTAACTGAACAATCAGATTATTCGCTCTCGATGAGGTAATTCTCTACTTGCACAAATCCCATAATAGACCTCTTTTACCCCCAAAATTGTTCATAATCATTGTTTGCAATTTCTCCTGGGACATGAAGATGTCCCAAGGGAAATCTAAAACAATGCCTATGCAAATTTTTTGGGGGTAGAAGCGGTGTATTATGGTATTGTGCAAGTAGAGAATAGTTGATGAGGCCTTCTCCTCAGAAATCTCGAGCTCATAATTTAATTATTTAATAGAAAATGAGCAGCGGTTTACAACAATAGCGGCCACTTCTTTACGTTTGCATGGGAAGTGTTTTCAGTGCCTGCGAACACGACTTCGATAATCTTGTTTAGTGAACGTCTAGTAGATTTATATATCGCCTGACACTTAGCCGAGGTTGGTTAACATACAACGATATTCCGCGAGGTTGAGCAGGATAATTGTTTTTTTTTTTTATTCACAAATTGCTAACGCAACATATTTTACAGCTAGAAAAGTTGACGTCGTGCGGCGTTTTGCGAGAATTAACGTATATCGCAAACAAACTGGCTCTGCCTAAGCCTCGTACCGAGTTTCTGCTACAGTGGGGCACATTTGTGGAATGGTCTTCCATGTAACGTCAGAGCCATTAGATCTTTTACTAATTTTAGACACGGCAAACATGTAAATCAGTTTGCCGTGTCTAAATAAAGTGTATGTATGTATGTGTATATCTCTCAAGTATACAGATGACGGATCGGACGGATGTCAGCAAACACTGCCCCCTTAAATTTTGATATCGTTGTAACAACTAATTAAATGCGGCTTTTAGTTTGAAAACGTACCGTTCATATTTACCTTGGCATGATTGTACCGTATTGTTAGGGGGAAAGGGGGGGGGGGGGGGGTTGGAGGGGGTTCCCCATTCTGGTGATCTCATTAGTTATTGTTCCCGTATAACCTGATCTCGGTATGCCAAGGACTTTCTATGTGATTGAAGATTAGCCCTCCCCTTCGTATGAATGGCGGGTCAGAACTGCTCACTATTAAAAATACATGCCACCCGGGGCGTTTGCGTTCATTTGCGGCTTAGCTCAGAAATAGTGATACTCGTAATATATGATAAGCCATGCTGCTTTGGTGGTTTTAATAAATGTTCATAACTGGGATGTATGCTGTACAACGAAGAAAAAAATGTTTGCCTCGGTGCTGAAAATTTTTCAAAATCGTCTTTTGCAATCCGTCTCAAATCTTCTCCATCCTCAGCCATCCATGTTCCTTTTTGGTTTAGTGTCACCTCTTAGGTGTTTTTCTTCCTTTGTAAACTATTAGTTTCAGGTTTCCTATGTTATAAGGGGAATTTAGTTCGTTGCAAAAAATAACTCTAAATATCGTGGCGTAGCTCCGTTAATGAGATTATTATTAATGGAGATTAATAAGCCTGTCGAAACATAAACATATTTCGGAGCTTTTCATCCAGTGGAGAAAGCGGAACGAGGAGAAAAAAATACCTCCACCCCTCCCCAACCTTTACAAACTGATCCTAGGTCTATGTAGATGAGGCGTAAATAAACGCCGCACCCGATCGGTCCGGATCTAACTTAGATTTCAAATACTGGGAGAAATGCCGATCACCAGGCTAGGTTATAGGCCGTTCCGAAATTGCGCAGGAAACTGGGGCGAGATTCAACTTTTAACCAATCGATAAATTGACACCACCACACAAAAGATCACGCTGAAATTGGTCATCTGACCAAGTTTGAAGTTTTTAGGTTGAAAAGAGACCAAGTTTCGGACTTTGAAACATGTTTAAAAGCAAACGTCTATAATTTTGACGCAGCGTCCCCCAAATTAAAACTATACAAACCCTTAAAATTTTTATCAGATTTGTGACAACTGTAAAATGCTGTCATGGAACTACTACTTTAAAGAAGCTGAGAAGAAAATCACTATGATTGCCCATGTTTAAGAGTATCGCGGAAATCATAAAAAAATTAAGAGTTTATATGGTTTTGGGGGACGCTGTGTATAAATTCTAGACGTTTGTATGGATTTTGAGCCATGTTTCACAGTCCATAACTTGGTCTCTTTTCACCACAGTTTCTTTAGAAACTTACCCCCTCTAAAAACTTCAGACCTTGTAAGATGACCAATTCCAACGTGATCTTTCGTGTGGTGGTGTAAAATTACCGATTGGTTAAATGTTGAAACTCGCCCCAGTTCCCTGTGCAATTTCGGAATGGCCTATGAATTATCGCGGGGCGATTAAAGGAGAAAACACGGTATCAACTGCACAGACGTAGCGTTTCAGCTTCTGTAATCAAGTACGACATGCAATTCTGCCCCCTGGGGAGGACTCGTATTATACTTGGGGGGGGGGGGGGGGGTCCGACGGAGCTTCATATTGCAAATACAAAATATACACGAGCCTGAAATTTTAGACCCAAACAATACCTGGCATCAAAATTTCCAACCAAAAAAGACTAACTCAATACGGATTTATTCAATCCAAGAGACTCTTCTAATGCATGATTTTGCATCAATAAGCTAATGAAATCGGATATTTGACCGTCCAAAAACGCGTCTTTTTTAAGACCTAAAAAAATACGTGACAGATCACTTGACCCAAAAAAATACCAAGCGTGTAAATTTTCAACCCCAAAAATCCGTCGGACCTCCCCGTCATGTATATTGCGAGTAACCCCCCGGGGATTCTGCCAACCAGTCCATTTTCTCAAGTCAGTTGGACACTGTCTGCTCGGTGCTATGTAATTCAAAATAACTCGGTAAGCTGTCGAAAGCTGTGTTACAGTTATAAACTGTTCCCCCTGATGAAATGATTACAGCAGAGTTTCACAAATTAAACTGGTCGATTCAGAGGGTGTTTTTTTTTATCAGGTGACAATGATTATATTATCGGCCGCTACAGGATCAACAGCAGGCATAACCTTTTTTAGCATTTCAGGTAGCCAAATATATTGTTCTTCGAAACAATTTTTACACTGTAACAATAACTACTCACGACGCTAGCTATGTAGAAAATGATGCCGGCAAATGGTCGCAAGCGAATTTAAGTCATAGTTACGACTTCCATTTAGGACCTAGGGCAAACATGGTACGGAATATGCAGTTTCGATGCCAAATTAACAGTCATTAAACTTTCAAACCATGTAAACTGAAAGTAGAGAGATAGCTGGCAAGATCTCACTGATGGATTTTAAGGGTATTATTTGACATCTAATTCCCCGAAACACTATATTTCACGCTTTGGTTGTCTTCTATCCAGAACTGTTTTGCCAAGTGCGACGATTAACTGTTCTAAAATGTGATTATGATAAATCAGTTGTTCAGTGAACTTTATCAAACCAAGATTGAATACAATGAAGTATCCAATGCAAGTGCAACATGCCTAATATAATGCCTCGTTCTAACAAATTACAACATACAAGCTGTACTTACCGTGTTGTTTTGTACCCGGGGTTTTATAGTTCCAAACCGAAAGTTGTTTGCGTGATGTTGTCCACTCATAAATACTTAATGTAAGCTCCCTAAAATCAAGAATGGACATAGAAATGCGAACAACGGAACTAATTGGGAGGAGTATTCAACCGTTAACCGAAAAACAGAAAGCAGACAACAAAACAAAGTATCCTGAACAATAATTTATTTCTGTGCAAGACGGCTATGTCTACGCCGACCAGAATAAAATAAGGACTGCTGGCTGGGGACAGCGTGCGGACAAAGTTGACTTTGGACCGGGTACTAAACCCACAACAGCCGCAGGACAAGTCTTCTTCTCTCCCAACCACACTGCTAGCGACATGCAACTCATCCCCATTGAAAAAAAAAACCATTTCTAACAGAGAGACCAGTAGCCTCCTACGCAGGTTTTATTAGGGGATTGCGTTACCACTTGTCCCCACTACCTAGTGGGGACAAATGTAACGCAATCCCCTAATGACGTCTGCGTAGGAGGCTAAGAGACCAGGGGAGCGTTTTTAATTTTGAAAGACAAATCCCGTCGATCCTCATTTTAGTGCATTTCCTTTCATTAGTGCTATTTAAGTGTATTATATCTTCTATTACATTCAGTCAAATTTTTTTTACGTTTTTCTCGTACGCAAATACTAGATAAACACTCCTTCCAATGTAAATTCGTATTGTCCCTGAAGAGGGTCGTACAGGGGTATTCTCGTGATACGTGATTAGCTGATTTTACTTTCCGTGAAACGTGAATTTTTAACAATTATTTCTCGAGCCCGATTGGGCTCTCAGTCAATAGCCCATGAGGCCGAAGGCCTCATGGCCCATGGGCTATTGACTCAGAGGCCATGAGGGCGAGAGGAATCATTGTTTTAGTAAAATCCAACTAGAAAGCATATAGAAAGTATAGATTTATCTAATAATGAGCTCACATACTCGTCCGAAACTTCAGCAAAACGTAATTCAACCGCCATTGTTTTGGTTTTCAAAGCCGGCGCTTTAGCTACTAGTGGGCTATAACATATAGCCTGGTAGTAGCTCAACCAATCAGAACGCAGCATTGATAATAGACCACTAGCTAGCGCTGTATTTTACTAAAATAAATTATTCTACGTCCCCTCAATATACTCGGTAACTACCAAATAAACGAGAGCTGCCCTCGATGGTTTTTTGGTGCTTCGCATGCGTATCATAGGACAGTAAAATTGTTTATTCTTCTTGTCGGAATGCACCCACATTTGTCTTATTCTGCTCGAATTCTGTTCTGTACCCGAAAATATTTGGCCATCCGGGTGTTATGCGTTTCCGCAAAATCTGGAAGTAAGCATGGTCCCAAACGCTGATACTAAGTTTGATTCAACAAATGCCAAGACAAGAATCGAAATTATTAATTTATATAACATTATTTATGAGTTTTCAGTTGCCTGGATACTAGTTTTCAGCATTTTCAAGAAATATCACATGATTTAAGTCTCTAAAATTAATCATAATGTATTTTCCATTTGTTTCGTACCGTTTTTTAACTTTTCTTGTACAACTGTTCTACCCATCATCATTTTCCGTTATCCTGCTCAAATCCAGTCCTGTCCCTCAACTCTTCCTCCTGCGCACCCTATATAGAGTTTGGCCCCTATATATAGGGAGAGAGAGTTCAGGGATTAGACTAGTTAACAATTAGATTATGAGCTCGAGATTTCTATCGCCTTATGAGCACGCGTTGTCAATCCAGCGGGACTGTGGCGCGCATGCGTTTTGATTACATAGGAAATTGATCCACCTGCTTTTCGACTTCACCAAAGTACGGTTTGATGATGTGGGTTGTTAAGCAGTACAACCTCCCTGCAAAACGAAATCTGCTTGTCAACTCTTGCACTCACATATGTAGATGTTGCGGTGTGAAGTGAGATCCTGCCCGGATCGCATAGGCACGTCCTCTTGGTCGTTGATAGAAACGCCTAAACCTAGGCAGGGAAGTATTCTGTCTTTGTGATGATGAGGTTCCGGCCTAAAAAGCGACCGAAATACTTCCATTGGTGTCTGAAGCACAGGCCGTGATGTCGTGCTCCCAGTTGCCGGTTGGTTTGCTTGTGCAGCCGAAGGGCTCGGATGTGTTCTTCTAGTCTATCGCCCCATAGAAATCGAGAGCGAATAATCGAATTGTTTAAGTAAAAATCATAATAAACGAATCATGCGTCGGTGAAAAAGGTTTAAATCTTCCTATGAAACCTTCGCTAAAGCGCGAAGACGTCGCCATTTTAAAGACGAACTTTAACCACTGCACTCTAATGGCTGATAGTGTACAGTAGCCCAGCCAATCAGATTGCGGCATTTGCATTAGTATACTAGTAGATTTTTACTAACTCAAATTATGCTCGAAAGGGCTCGAAAACGCCTTATTCTGTGGGCAGAATTCCGCTGCTGGCAGAATGCTCACTTTAAATTTAAATTCTTCCGGCAGAATTTTTCCAAGGCTAGTGACGGCTACGACCCTCCCTTAAGAAGGCTGGCTTGGCCAGCCGAAATGTGGTACACAAAATCTAAAACCATTTTTCTTTGTATCGATCGGTCTCTGTTTTTTTACCCTTAAATTAGCGCCTGACAGTTACCTCGTAATGTTATTGCAAATTACCGATCTAAAACCTCAGTGCCTTTATCCGGACTGAAATTCCCAATAGTGCCATATGTAATATTCAGTCAATTTGTATGAAATTTGGACACCAATAATTAATCGGTGAGTTCTGTATTTTGGAGGCATGAAATCATACCCCCTCCTATATCAGACTTGATTAACCGCCCCCTCATGTTTTGCAACTTTTGCAAGTTACTCTTTTATGGCCAAGTGAATATCTGATAAAAACCCACACGCCAAGAGCTGCACGTTAAGCTACTGTTTAGGGGTATACCCAGTAAATACAAGGAATAATGTATTTTTGAATGTTTTTCTTTTTTCACCAATCCAGTCTGTGACATCTTGTATGTCTGCTGTGGTGATTTTTTACGTACCCCAAACAATACCTTTCAACTGGTATATTACTTGTGGTCATTGGATCTACAGTTACCATTTTAGATAAAGACAGAATTCCTCTGGGGCTTAAAGGGTTAATTTTAACTGATATAGTGCATTTTAGCCCGTCCGAGGTGTAATCACAAACGCGTTTTGAAGAAGATCAGTTCTGGAAACTACACTGGAATCTCTGATCTGCCCAGCTAACCAGCTAAAATTTCAGCTCAGGATAAAATTCGTCATGTAAGCAGGCCCTTCGTTGATATTTTTTTCCTTTTTTGGACTTACTGAAGTGCTTAGTACTCAATGGCGATATCAGAGTTTTATGCACTTTGAGTGATAGCCACATCGTTTTCGACCGGTATTTTTTTCCTTGCAAGGAGTGTACGTTTTACAAAATAATAAAAAAAATTAGACTACTCGCCCTCGTTTTCTATGAGCGCTTTGTTTAGTTTTTTTTTATTTTTGATGGTTTTCAACTACGCTCCAGAAACACAATGCGCAAACCCAGCGGCAACCTTTGACTGGCTTGGAGATTCTTAAGGACCTACGTCGCAGTTGGTGTCCTTGAAAAATTAAGCCTACATTTTTCAAAATCCTCGTCTGTGATCCATCTCATCTTCTCCATCCTTAACAATCCTTGTTCCTTTTTGTTTTAGTATCACCTCTTTGGTGTTTTTCTTCCTTAGTAAAACTATTAGTTTTAGATTTCCTTCATTGGCGAATGTGAATTTGGTTTGTTGCAAAAAGTAACTCAAAACATTGACGTAGCTCGTTTAACCACGTTATGTTCATTTAAAATATGCACTAAGATTTTCAGTCCAATCCTGCCAATTGGGGCACCGAAAACAACATGAAGTTCAGTGCTGACAAGACGAAAGTTCTGTTTCTCGCGAGAAAACCTACTTCCTCTTCCCTTATCACCTTGAACTTGAGATTACTAGTTATCTCTCTTGAAACCCATGCAACATCCATGATATAGTATCGATCGAAAGCCAATCAACTGTTAGGATTACAGAGACGAACCTGGGGGATACACATTTTACTGGCCGCCATATTGGAGGGGATACACATATCACTAGTGATATGTGTGCGGGGATACACATAGCACTGGCCGCCATATTGGAAGGGGTATACATATCACTAGTGACATGTGTGCGGGGAAATTGCAGGGATAGTCGCGGAGATACACACTGGCCGCCATATTGGAGGGGATACACACATCACTAGTGATATGTGTGCGGGGATACACACATCGCGGGGAGACACATATCTCCGGCCTAGCCTGTTCTCAGCCCAAGGGACCCCTGGGGACGAGAAAGGCGGTGATGACCGAATGTGTTTCCTTTTTGTTCGGAATCAGACAAAACAAAATGGCTACTTCCATACAGAATGATGTGATTGCAGCCGTCGAACATGAAATCAGTTGCCCCGTCTGCTTGGACGATTTTGAAGAGCCGAAATGCCTTCCAAATTGTGCTCATAATGTTTGTCAGCATTGTTTGGAGGGAATGGTGAAGACGAGGCAGAATACGATCGAGTGTCCTGTGTGTAGAATCGAATCGATTATTCCGAATGGCGGAGTAGCTGCTTTTCCAAAGAATCATCTTCTGGTCCGATTGATCGAGAAAACGCCTGGGCGAAAAGAGAAAGAAGCTATTAAAGATGCTATTAAAACATGCAAAGGAAAGTTGGAAGTCGCTGAAGCAGCTCTGAAAGAAATGGAAGCTCGTTACACGACTTCCAGAAGCCAAGCTGAGCAGATCAAGCAGAAGCTAAAGTCGATCGCAGAAAATGTTGTCACTATGGTACGAGAACAGGAAACAAAGATGCTCAGTGAAATCGATCAGAAACTGAGTCAGAATCGAAATGAAGGGACGTTTGAAACGCACAAATCTAACACCTCAGAGTTGTGCGAAAATGCCTCGTGTTGCATCCAAACTGTGGAGGATATTCTGCAAAATGGTGAACCAAGCGATCTTAAAGATCTGAAAGACGCCTTGATCGAGGAGTTAAATGAATTCTCGGAGTCTTTGGAGTCAAGGGTGTTTTGGGCAAACTTTGAATTTTTGCATCCGTTTGACGTCTCACTAACAAACACTGAAACCATTGATAAGTTCATCCAGGAAGAGTGCTTGTTAGGTAATCTTACCATAACCACAGGCTCTTTGTCAGCCTCTGATGATGTTCCGGCCACAGCTACTGCTCTTTCGGGTTTGTGTATAGCTACACCAGTGGCTCAGAAAAGCATAGACTACTCAAGGTCTGGATCTTTGATTCAGACTGTTGACAGCTCTTCGTGTGGGCTAGCAAAATTTAAGCCGTTCTCAGTGGCTGTATCTAAGCATTCTGGTCATTTTGTGGCCCTGGATGAAGAAATGAAACATGTCCATATCTTTAACGAGGAGGGAGAACCCTTGAATAAATTTCGCATCATGTACGGGGATCTATGGGATATTGGAGTTTCGAATGAGAACGAGATAGTTGTTATTAATCGGGAAAGGAACCGTCTTTTACATTATGATATGAATGGAAACTTCAAGAAAAAATTCCTGACAGCTCCAGAAGATAATGTCAAGTTTACTTCGTTATCTGTTGATATCCATGGTCGTTTCATCGTCTCATCGAGTCCATGCTATTCTGAAACCCAAGATGACACGAAGTCCCATATTCTTGTCTACAGTCCATCAGGGAAACTGACATTGTCATTTGGAGATGACAGGTTGCCATCACCGGAAAAGGCAGTGTTTCTGAATGGTAAATTCTTTGTGGCAGATCATGGTGGTGAATGTATTGTGGTTTTTGATAAAAATGGAGATTTTCTTGAAGAATTTGGAAACGGTCACTTGAATCATCCATGCAGCATTGCAGCTGATTATACAAATGGCAACCTTGTGGTGTGTGACCGTGGAAATTCCACTATACAGATTTATACTCAAGATGGGTGTCTATTGCATCGCTTCCGAACTGAACATATTCCATTGCAAGTGGCATTTACCAAGAATTTCAAGAATCTGCTGATTTGTTTTGAAATAGGTGATGACAAAAAGAACATACAGATGATGACGTATTCTTGACACTGTTACGCATAGGTCCATAGCTTCATTTTAATTTACACTTTTTATTATCATTCAATGAATTTTTCCCTTAATTTCCCAGAGCACTATGTACACTGTAAGCAGTGGTGAATGTGTGGTTTTAGAAAATATCCATACCTCCCCCACGGAAGAGATTGGAAATTCCAGAGGAGTGGGGGGTCAAAGGCCCAGGAAATTCTGGAGGGGAGGCGGGGTGCCCAGGAATATATTTTTCCAGAGGGTCTTGCACGATCATTCTATGTTCTGTTTGCATTCTGCTTTTCCTGAGAAGAAGAGCGCAAAAATTCATTCCTGTTACATGTAAAACGCTTGAAGCAAAACATACATGTATTTCTGTTGTGGTGAGCCAGAATTGAGACTCGTGAACTGGTCTAATTGAATTGAATGCACTCAATTGAATGTCTTTTCGCTGCCGCACTACGGACTTACCTGTCACACTTATGTGTTTTTCAGGGGTACTACAACCTGTACTAACATGTCAAAGTAAAAAGCGCATTCCATCACAAAGAATAGACAGTTTATCGTCTTTCCTGCAATATTTATATTTCAAATATGTTGCCGCTCGTAATTTGGAATGTGCAGTACTTTAACAGAATATGTTGACTGGCGACGAAAACAATAATACATGTAATTTCAAATTGAGCACAAGTTGAACAGTACATTGAACACGATAACAACAATCCTCAATCGGAGAGCAAGAATTTGCAATATTAAACTCAAAAGCTACTGAAAAATATTTTAACCAGTAGCCGGCGACAAAAACAACAATTGAAAGATCGAAAATATGGAGTCAAGGGAAATGAAATTGTTCCAGTAGCCAGAGTAAATCTCCTAAAAACTGTTTGTAATCGTTGCATTCAATTAAAAGGAATTTTAAATACAATGTAATTCAGGGTAAATGAATCCGAACGAAAACCGAAAATTTTACTTCTTAGCAGTTTTTAATGTTCTTTAAATGAAGTGCTCTTTCACAGGGTGACCTACCCAGTTGAACAGGACGTACATGATCCATGAACGGAAGGGAACCCATTTTGTTTTTTAACTTAAAAAGGCCCAGAATACCCCCCACCCCCCTATACAATGTGAAAGAGTATCTGTCTTACAGAATAGCCCATATTTTAAGATTAGAAAAGTAACAAACCTCTGAAAGAAAATTGTATTTAACGGTCAGTATAGCAGATAATAAAAGCATGTGAAATCATACATTTGTCAGTATCTTAGCTACTGTTATACAAGGTTTGGCCCAGGAACAGACAAAAACTACAGTCTGGTCACTTCACTTCACTTTTCACTTTTGATGTTCCAATTTCGCCACATGAACAAAATAGCCAGACTAAAATTTATGCTGGGCTCTGTTTGCAATACAGACACCTCACTGGAAGAAAAATGGTTCAATAACAATAACAACTCAATACAAATTTTCTCACAA
>OX393563.1:24864158-24889158 GCA_947652115.1 Blastomussa wellsi | reverse complement strand
GCATTGTACAACCAGTTAGTTGCCCAAGGAAAGGCATGCATCAATCCAGGCTTCCGCTTTTACCAACAGAAATTCAGTGTGCAGTTCCACAATGTTGTTCGTGCATTTAAGGCTGCACGGTTATGTTGCCCAGTACAGGTGCAAGCACTACGTCCAACTGCTGTATCAGTCCAGGAACTAAAGCAATTTAGTTTCATTACTGATGCAGAGGTTGTACAGCTTGTGGAAGAGCTGCCAAACTATCTGGCCACTGCTGATGGTGCAGCCATTGAAACAGAAGAAGACAAAGTACATTGGTGGGCTACACATGCTGCTGCTCTCCCAAATTGGTCTGCTGCAGTCAAAAAGATCTTGTTGGTGCAGCCTAGTTCAGCATCGGCTGAACGAGTGTTTAGCCTGCTACAAAATGCATTTAGTAAGCAGCAAGAGGCAGCATTAGAGGAAACAGTGGAAACATCGGTCATGTTACGTTACAATGACAATAAGCGCACATGAAATCATGAATTATGTGTCGGTAGAGGGGTAGCTCGTGGTGCAAAACCTTCAGGGACAGTGTAAATATTGTAAATATTGAAAGAACATGGCTTTATACCACAAACACTCGTTTATGTCAGAGAAACTTTATATCCTTAATAAGCATATTAGCAAAGTTTGTTTTGTTCGAATACAATCACGTGGTTGGGTTGAGAGAGACTCAGTCTTACAATATTAATGAGTCAGTGTAATATAATTATGTATTGATATCTATGTGAAGCGAAATTTATTAATTAAATCGTTATTTGAGTTGTAAATCAATCTCTTACACCCAAAAATGGAAAGCAACTTTTGAGAAACTTTTGGATTTTGGGGCAACTTTTGAGCAACTTTTAGAATTTTGGAGCAACTTTTGAGCAACTTTTTTGGAAAATTGGAGCAACTTTTTCAGAAAATTGGAGCAACTTAGGGACAGCCCTACCTCAAAAGCCATCAGATTGCGCATACATTTGTGAAAGGGGCAAACATTCAAGTTGTAACTTTTCTCTTGCACCAATTCTACGTCTTTGTGCATCCCCATTGGGGCGACACTAGATATCGTCTTGTTGTACTGGCGGCGTGACACAGGCTGACTGTGGAGGTTCATCCTTGGGTTTCTTTTTTCTCGATTTCTTGTTGACTGGAGTTGGAAGTGTTTACCATTTCCTCCAGCTCAGACATCGTCGGTGACGTAGTAGCTCATAGGTGCAAGTTTTCGTAAGCGTACCTAGGAACCGCGGAGCATTGCGGTCATGTGACCCAAAAAATGGATACCACCCCTTTTTCGGATGGCGTCAGCTGAAAAAGGAAATAAAGGCTGTGTGCACATTTTATAATCACTAGACTTCCTCCACAATTTACTTTGACTTTTTTATTTGTTTTATTCAATAAGTAATTTTTTGTCTGTTGTCTTCTTAAGGAGATGCTTGTGGGGTAAAAATAGAAAAAAACACGCATTATTCAAAATTGTTGCCATTATTTGTTGGCACCAACTTAGGGGGGAACTCCGACCATCACAACACTAGTTGATGACATCAGTTTAGGGGGAAACCCGGTATACCCACCCCCCCCCCCCCAATCACACCATTAGTTGATGACATCAGCTTAGGGGGATACCCCCTCTGATCAAGGGTATAAAACGTTGGCATACGTTTCAGTTGCACTCACTAGAATGCAAACAAGCGCTTATCTGTCGTTTGACTATCCCGTAGTTGGTGATGATTTGTCCTTTCCACGGTATGACACTATAAAGCCCTTTGATGACAAATAGATTAGTTCAGAAGATGATTACCGAGATCGTGAAAGACTGGTTATGGAAGCAGGTTTGGAAGAACGCGTCCTTTGCAGAAGGATATAGTTGCACACGCGATGGTTACGATATGAACGAGTTGGAATCTAAAGCGATTTTCAGTTTTCAAGTGGAAAACCCACCTTTCACCATGTTTCATTTCATCGCTCACATGGTGATCATGCGAAAAGCGCTGCGGTGAGAGCGTTATTGGCAACATAGACAGTGGTTGTTCGTAGAGCAAAGACGGCACGTTCCCGCCTTCATACAACTATTGACTGCCTGGATTTGTAGATTATTGCATTCATGGCTAACGCAACTGGAAAGAAACGAGTAATCGATTAGAATAGAGAACTGAATAACGAATGAACAATGTTATCAAATGAAATGGAAAAATGAAATGCGTTTCTACCTGCACACGTGACTTTGTGGACTTGACACGATCGTACGAACAATTTGGCGCGAAGATCTAGTTTCATCACGATAACCGCACCGCGAGCACTATGTATTTTAAAAGATGAGATTATATTTTTCACTTTGATTTGCCTTGTCGCATCTTTTTTGTAAATCTAGGAATGGCACAATGACGTGAGCCAGGCGGCTTCTGATTGAACGACAGGTAATGATGGCGTCAGTTGGGAGATCCCCCATCTCTGATCAAGATTATTAAAACAACTGTATCAACAAAATTCGTGTCATTCGTAACTTAACCTCGTACTGTACAGATGGAGAACTTAAAACGTAAAGAGAAAAGAAGAATGAGGCGGATACAGAGAAATACCACGCTGTTTTGGACTATAGACGCCTTTATCAAAAGAAACGCCAACTAAAGAAAACCGAAGCTCAACCGACTAAATCGATGTCTTCTCTCGAAGTGACAACCGATCCACCCGTTAACACAAGAGCCTTCACCCCGTAAAGCGTCAATAAGAATGATTCCTTTGTTTAATGGATTACTCACCTTTCCTTCGATAATACTTACAAAGTCCACGGATTAAACAAAACGTAAATCGGGCACAGGATCGCTCGGACGTCATACCAACATGGCCGATTACCAGTAAAAAAAAATTCCACAATACAAATAGACAAAATAGAGAATTGAATTAAATAACGAAATGAAATATGGCAGGTCACCGAGTATAGTTTTGAAAATAATTGGCAAAACCTGAAATTTTGTAGGCCTTTCGTCACTGTTCAGGTGTTGCCATGGTAACTACTATGACATAATAAACATTCCCAGTTAAAGTATTGCCCCATAACACAGTTCAAAATCTATTGATTTCATACTTAAGCTTTGTCCGATTGATCCTGCAGCGCTTTTCAAATATAACCAGAAGGAACTTATTTTCGCGATTTTTCAGTACAGTCTCCAGAGCTACTGTCGGAATGTTCGGAAGCGACGTCGACGAAACGCTTTGGGGTGACATCACATCATCGAAGGCTGATATTGACCAAGGTTAGAAAAGAAATTTTCATGATTCCATCATGATTCATATCAGCTCAGATAATACCAGATTAACTCTCTTTTCATAATCTCTTCATTATTCTCCGGCGCCATGTTTTCGTATCGTCTTTCCTGAACGAAATGAATAAGCAAATTAAGCGGGAAAGTGATTGTGAGGATCTCCATCAGGTGTCTTGAATTAATCCCGCTATCCGACTAAATTCCCTCAATTACGTACAGTATAACCCATGGTAATCCCAACAGTTTTTGTACAGCTTATCGTCGGTCCCGCTCAGTATCTCGGATCTCGTAGACCGTTTTAAGGTTACGCCGCATGCTGATGAGGTCAATCAAGGCAGAAACAGCTATCCATGGGGTGTCTACCACTACCCGGGTGATATGCCGGTGCGCATACGTGCCGTGACAGGACGTGAGTTGGTGTCCTAGCGTGTCACTTGCTTTCTCCGTAATTCACTGAAGACCTATTGAGGATCATCGATTGTTACCGCTGACAAAGCTAATAAACTCCAGCAGATGTACCGTATGCCTCGTCCCCAGGCGCCGTTCGGTCAAGGCAGTAGGCGGAAAATAGGGAGCGCAGAAGTTGATGGTTATTAGGGAGCGAGCTTCAGTCTGCCGGGCGCCGTCTGCATTCCCGTTCGAATCAGTTCCACAACGTCACGCGAAGCGCGCAGAATAAATCCTAAAACGCAAATCGCGCCGCGTATTAACAAGGAGCGACGATTGGGGAACGAAGCAAGGCACACCGTTGAAAAGCGCTCGGCACGTGTGGATGACGTCACGACTTCTCTAGCCTTCATACTTTTGTTTCAATTTTTGCTGTAAACATCGTAAGTTCGCACGAGTCTTCCTTATACTATCTCAACCGCCTCTTACTTATTACGTACGTCAGTTTCTTTCTAATTTCAAAACGTTTGATTTAAAATTAGCAGGTTAAAAACTGTTTAAAGTGCCTATGAAATGAAAGAATGAGCTATTTAAACATAAGCTTATTCGAAAGGCCTTTAAAAATGAGGAAAAATGGCGTTCTCCTTTTTGCGATATCTCCTCTCGTTCCAGAGATATTCAAGATTTTTGTATTATGCAAATTAGGTACTTATGACGTCATAAGGTGTGATAGTATGGGTGTAAAAACACAAAATATGGCATATCTCTGCATGTAATAATGCAATGCAATTGGAACTTTGCAAGCACATTGCACACTAACAAATGCACCTCTTGATACATATTTTGATGTTGTTACGGCAACAATCTTGGTTCCAGTCTTTTTCCTCTCACTCATTTGTGACTGTATTGGGCAAATGATTGATCCCATTATATTTTAAGTGTAAACAATGGCCATATTTCAATAGCTCTGCTAATTAACCATTAGGAAGTGGACAATGTTTCCTAAGATCAGATACGGGAATGATTATTCCTGTATATTGGAGATCTGGAACCGGATGTGTTGCCATAGCAACACCAAAATATACACCATCTGATGTATTTCTTAGGCTATAACATGCTCCCCAAGTTTCAATTTCATTGCATCGTTACTTGCAGAGATATGCTATATTTTGTGTTTTCACACCCATGCTATCACATTTCATTTCATAGGCACTTTAAAGATCCTTTAAAGAAATTAAATCTAACCTGGATTATATTTGCGATTATACGAAATCCCGGATTAATATGAATTAATCGGCTTTCGAAGGATCGTTTCTCCCTTTCGGCCAAAAGCTTTGAAACTGACGGTCTTTCTTTAGGTCGGAATATCGAATATTAAAGAAACAAAATTGCGACGTTAGAATTTTTTTGTTAAGGACTTTGCCATCGGCCCATGAATAGCTTGTCACTGAACTGGAAATTAAGATTCGATATCCGAATCTAAAGGGCCGGCAGTACGGTTTATGAAGCGTTACTGAAAACATTTTGCACTCCAAGATATGAGGAAAAAAATGCCAGCCAGTACGGATGGAGAGCGAGCCGCCGTTCCATACTTAGAACAGCTAGCAGTCATATATAACAACAATTCTCTTCTTATTTAATATGACAATCTTTTGCAATCTTTTATTTCCTTACCAGTGCTGTCGTCAGGTTAGGCTATTCACGTTAAAAAAACTGAGAATTCAGAAGTTTGAATCCTGTTAGGTCTGTATGGCATGTTTTTCCATCATTAAGTGTTATAGGAAGACGAAAAACGGAAAACAAATGAAAGATTAAAATTCCTTTTACCAAAGTCTTAGGAAAATGGAAAACGAGATTAAACGTCGCAATTTAATTTTGATTTCCGTTGAATCATGTTGAATTGAGAAAACGAAAATAAAAGGTCGAACCCCGTTTTCGAAAGTCTTTGCAAACGGAAGACCAAACTGGAATTTCTTTTTCTGTTTTCCGATGATTTGGGAAATTAAATGAAAAACTAAAATAGAAGTTCGAATTTCATTTTCCTATAATGTAGAAAAATGATCGGCACAAAGGTACACCCATTCTTTACCCCTGGATCGCCCCTCCCACTTGAGGATGATACGGCTGTTTCCCGAAAACTATACACCAAAACTTTGGTACCGAAGAGTACTTTGAAACTCCGCCCTCTTAATTCTTATTTTCCCGTTATCTACCCGATCTGTGGGCAACGAGGCTAGGCATTTGTCATTGGATCGAATCCCTTCCTACGTCTGGTGAGATAGCGAGAACTAGGTTCAATCAGGAAATTGTCCAATTGCACCTTATCAAAACCTTTATGGCCACAGAATTACAAAATAATTGAACACGACAGGTGTACCCTTACTAAACTGAAAGTAGACAAGGTCCATGAAGTTAAGTGCTTTGTTGTATTCCAGGCAGTTGGCCTCCGGATCCGTTCGCCTAAGTTCTAGCTTCTGAAAACACTCGTCGTATTTGTAATTCATTATGTAGATGCAGCTGTTTTTGTGACATTGAAGTGTTTCACACGCACGATCAATTACTGATTCGAATCTCGGAACTGACCACCTTGGCTAATTGTTTCCATGACAAGTTCTTGAAAGAAAGCCCCATAATGAACTCATTTGGCAGGAAAAAAGAACAACACTTTTATCCGCTTCATTGACACAACGAGACAATACTGACAGGTTTGGAAAATATGTGCGGTTTTGGTCATAAAACAATTAGCGAATGTAAACAAATCGCATGAAAGCGAGATCCCAGCCGTTTGCTAATCCTTGGACATGCAAAACACTTCCTTTCGTCCATAAATGCGGCAACTGGCACATGTATACAACAAAAATAAAAGCACGATCGGTATCCATCTGAAACGTCTGGATGGAGCGCATATTTTGCTTAATCCCCTCGGGTTTTCACAGTTGATATCCATGTAATAATCCCGAAGTTTACATATAACCGAATCACGTGTCTTGAAAATGTCAATCATTTGAGCTTTAGCAAATTTGCTGGATTTCATTTCTTTTTATATAGTATTGTACGTGTGCATTGCTCCGTTGCTGTTGGCTTGAATGAAAGAGAATTGTTGTCCATTTTGTAGCGAAAGCTTGCAAAACTCGTTGCATGGAAACATAGCAAAAGCGAACCCTTCTTAGCTCAGGTATTTAAAATTTCTGGAGCGAGTTTATGGCTTCTGCGAAAATGAAGCTTTCGCGTTCCGCTTCTCTTGGCTTTTATTTGTTTGCTGCAATATTTCTTCAAGTCTATTGTGTGTAAGTGGAAAAATTAATCCAGTCTTCTTATATATTACTAGGGTGGACAAAATGGCCGAAGCCGCTGAGCCTGGAAGCGGTTTCAATTCGAAGAGTGTCGCGCTTCGAGCGCAGAAGAAAATATTGGGCAAAATGGCTTCCAAAAATATGGCCAAAGCCTTCGTGGACGATACTACCGGCGATCTACTTGATCAGCTCTACAAGCTAGCGAAGCTTGAGACGGGCAACAAGAAAGAAGCCGAAAAACTTGTAAAGAATCTGGTCAAAATTGTGGTCAAGATCAGCATCCTCTTTCGCAACGACCAGCTGAACCGAGAAGAAATTCAAACAGCGGAAAAGTTTCGGAGGACCTTTCGATCCGCAGCCATGACACTTATTAGTTTCTTTGAGGTGGATTTCTCTTTCGATAAGAAATTTATAACTAAGAATTTAGAAGACTGCCGAAGCCTACTCCACGAAATTATTGGTCGTCACCTCACAGCGAAGTCTCATGGAAGGGTAGATCATGTATTTAACTACTACGCCAATGGTGATATGTTGGAGAGAGTATTTCAAGCGAATCGAGAAGGACCCTTTGGCGCTATTCTAAAAAATATTGTAGGCAATCTTAACAAGCTAATGGAAGAAGGAAACCTATAGGATTTTCTAACGTAATGGAGATTTCTGTTATCTAACTGTGCATTTATCTAAACTGTGACCTTCGATCGATCGGTCCGCATGTAAAATTAAATGCGATAACGTGCAGGTATCGATCGTTCCATGTGGCTGCATATATCCTTTTCAAAATATGCGAGGCGTGTATTAAACACATACACATTCGTATTGTTATGATATTTATTTACCCGTAACTTATATTAGACGTAAGGGTCGAAATTTTTAGAAAGAGCGAAAGTTGCAATTATTATTAATAATAATGATAACAGAAGAATTTTGTGTGATTTTGATCACAGCCACTTTAATGTTTACTCCAAATTACAGGCGCTCGACCTTCCTGTTGGATAAAACTAGATCTTAAATGTTTTATTCGTAGATTTCAACAGTTCGAAAATTACTTGTAAGTATTTATAGAGAAAATATTGAAACCTCTTCGTTTCATTTAAAAGGAAACTGTTTTTAAAGAGGCGATGGTCGTTCACTCGGCTGCTCTGGTTGACGCTTTATTTCTAGCTATGTATTAAAATTTGCCATAAATGAAAGTTATCAAACAAACTGTTAGTCCGAAGAAAAGTTCTTTTCTTCACAATTATTTGAAAAACATTCAGTAGTTGAATTTTTAATATTGCGAGCTTTCAATCTTAATCACTGGCACATTTTAGTCTCTGAGTGTGAGTTTTAACCGGGCATTTGGAGCAATTTACATTCTAATTCAGACTTAACTTCTGTTCAAAAGCTCCTCTATTTTGAATTTTTTTTTATTTGCTTAATTGATTTTACATGAAATCTTAAATTGCAGGTGCATACAAAGGGTTCTTAGCTTCTATTGTAACCATTTTAGAAAATCGTTTCAAAGATTTCAAAGATGTTCTTACTAGTATTCCAATCACTTATGACCTGGTAGCTTTGGCACTGAAATTTTTAGATGTGCTTCATTGTGGAGAATTAGCCTTGTGGCCGATCGGTCATGTTGCGTTATGATAATAAAAATGAAGAAGATCTTTTATCCAAGATTCTTTTGTTTTTATCTTCATCCCTGCAGTATTGCTGCCTATTTCTTCAAAAAGAAATTTGGGTTCGGAAAAAAAGATTCGAACTACAAAAGCTGATTTTATTAATGGTTGCATGTACGAATGCCAAGGAATATTTAATTTATAATCTGTGACTATGGTGGTGTTAATTCTGCCTGCCTTCAAATTTATGTAGAAATGAGTTTAAAATGATTAAAAAATAATTTTTGGAGGGTGCAATTTTATTTTGACCCACCCTGGAATAAATTATGGACTATACTTTCCTTGAGCAATTAAAATCTAAATGAATAGTTTTTTTAAATTAATTTTTAAACTCAAAAATTATATGTAGCGTCATTTAATTTTTGAATGATGTATAGCAAGTAGTTTCTGATAAATTTAATGAAGCACTAAAATATTAGTGACAAAGGATAGCGTTTTTTGTTTCAAAATATATGGATTTTAACTTTCAATAGAACTTTGCAATTATCAAACCTTTCAAACTGAATAATTATTCCTCATTGTTATTTTTTGTCGCTCAAAATTCCTGCTGATTAATAATATGACTCTGCTTGTACAAAGTTTTAATTAAAATATTTGAATAGTGATTCCTAAAGCAATTTTTGAACAAGAACAAAGTGAATAACATTTTATTTTTGTTTTAGCATGTGCCACTTTGGATTTTAGTTCTAGGTACTGACAATTATTATTATATATAGTTCATACATGGCATCACAGTCATTTTTCAGCTTTTTAGTAATATGGCCAAAAAATTATGATAAAGTTCTTTCATCCATACAGGAAATATCCCTAGAACATAAATGGTGACTATAAATAGTTTTCATCAATTTTTCTAAATCACAAGGACAGAACTTGAAAAAAGTCAGCCTGACTTTTTCAACTTGAGACCTAAAGCTCCTGATCGTATCAGTAATTTCACTCAATATGGAGTGGCAAAGTGATGGCATCACAAAAACTAAATTTATGAAATTATGGGATGTGCTTACATATTCTGAAAGTACATGATGAAGAATGCCTGCTTGCCAAAAATCAGCATCTCATTTCAAATTGAGAGTGAGATATTGGCCCTTTCATGCTTCAGTGACTCCATACAAATCCTTGTAATTTTGTCTCTGTAGAAATCTCAACTAGTTTTATGCTTGATCAGAGCTGCATGAATCATATTGATGCATTAGCTAGCTTACATGTACATGTGAATTGTATATATAAAAAATATAAATATATTATTTGAGTAAAGATTGGCTTGCCAACAATGATGTTGCTGGGAAGAAGGATTCAAATGCATACTACATGCTTGCACTCAAGTTTGTTAGTTTGGGGAAAAAGAGCAAACAGCAAACTTCTTCACAGGTTGGCATTTTCAGGTATTTTCCACTGGCTGAGTGGCACAAAATAAGTGGAAAATGTTTCTCTCACACACCACTGGGACCTGGGACAGGGTCATGTGACCTTTGGCGAGTTGTTTTTGTTGCATCCACCATTATTGACCTTTTCCCACCCACCCACCCAAAGAATTTTTAGTTGGCACTGATGTGTGATGTACATGTATGGTTTGTTGAGTTTGTAATAAAGGTCAGGTTGTGGCAGTCAGCCTGGCAAAAATATTACGTAAATGTTTCGCCCGTTCAGACTTCTTCAGTACCTATTTTGCACTTTTCAACCTGTGAAGAAGTTTGATTGCTGCTCTTTATACCCAAACTAAAAATATAAATATATTTGTTGAGTGCAGAGCTTTCCCGGGGCATGTTACTGCAGGGGTGTGTTATTCCTTGCATTTCCACATTATAATCAAAGCTGAAATGCATGCCTCTTAAAACTTGCATAGGCATGTTCACAACACAACAAAACCTGTAGGAAATTAAGAGAATTAACTTTGCTTCACATTTTCAAAAGATACAGGTTTAAATTGAAATCCTGATTTCTCAAACCCTTGTCTTTCAAACTTCTTGGTAAGTCAAACTTAGTTGAAAAAAGTGATATACCTGCAAACTCTCATGGCTTGGGTGCGAGTCTCATGTTTGTGGGTCATTAACTTCAATTCCATGCCTGTTCATGCCTGTGGGCTGATTTCTCAAGCCTCGCTGAAAATTTTTGAAATATTAGAGCACATCCTGGCATTGAGACTCGGAAATCTTTTGAAGTGTTCAGAATATCCTCAGGTATCTTTGGAAGACTTTGAATATACCAATTTCTCAAACAAGTTTTTATTTCCTTTGGAGGCTTGAAAAATAGGTCACTTTGAAATGCTATATTAAAATTCAGAGTGATAGCAAGGCCTGCTAGCTGGAGAGGACAAACAAACAAAATTAATAAACATGCATTTTTATTTTCTTTGTTGACATTCTCTAGGCCTTGCTACCAAGTGAAAGCAGCCAATTGGGATTCCACTTTCTTTTCATTTTCTAAACCTTTCAGTTTCAAGGTCAAAAATATTTAGTACCTGCCAACGTCCAGAGAACAAAAATCTGCAAGTGGCTCTGGGGTCACCTGATTTGATTGGCAGCCTCCAGTCAAATCAACCGCTTGCAACAAAGCGATTTCAAGACTACTGATTTTTGGAATACCTTTGTTAGATTCTAGCCAATCAGATCATTATGCACAGACCACAGCCGGCAAAGAGTGACAAGCAGCTCCAGGGAAGGAGAGTGAGGAGCCTGGGAACAAGGTGGTTGGAATATACTTTTCACGTGCTAAATCATTTACAAAAATACCAATGTCCCCATCCCTCCACCTCACTCTAACACAGCTACCCTTTCCTCTCCCCTCCGCCCTCGTTCCTCGATCCAGCTCACCTCGCTAAAAAGACACCTTGACTACCCCCTTTGGCTACCCCGAAGTGCCACTCTCGCTCTTTTTTCCGCGAAATACTGAGTTCCATATAACTAAATATGGCAATGATTACCTTTTATGGAAATCTTGGCCGCGGCCATCTGCGCCCTGCGGAAATTTTCTGTAAACATCACGAACTATGGAGGAGAACTGACAATACAGGGTTAAATATGTTACATCAGCTGGAGTTTGCTTGAAGTTGCTTTGTCATATTGGGGATTTCTTGTGTCTTTTGCGTGGCGTAACGACATCGATCTTGGGCGTGCTTGAGGCTTCATCGTCGAAGATGCAGGGAAGCGATCGGTCGAAGGCGAAGAAAGATCGAATCGGTGAACTCTCCATGCTGATTAACGGGCTGAGTTTTTCATCGCTGGATATCGGTTCTGTCAAAGATGCCATTCGGAAACTCGACGCTCGATTAGAAGAAAATACAGCAAGGTAATGTCTCCATTAATCGGCGACAATCAAGTTTAAAGCCGCTTTCAAGCAATACAGATGTGATTCATTCATGCTGCATGCAATTGACAGAAAATTAATAAATATGAAATTGCACTTTCAGATTTAATATAGAGAACATGTAAACTGATGCTTTGGAGCCACAGTTTTGTGGAGTAGATATAAGTGCCAATATAAAGCAAGTTCATTTCATGTTAATAGCATTTTTATTGTCCTCCAAAATGATCGAAATCAAATTTCTCATTAAGGCATCAATTAATTGTAGCAATGCCCGATGATAAGTTGCAAGTGAATAGACAAAACAGACACCAACGTCAGCTGAATTCATTTCTTTAGACATAATTTCCACGTTAATGTGCAAGTAAAATCGAAGGGGTTGCCCAGTGGGGATGTAAACACTCTAGGAATTAATTAATTTATTTAATAACTTATTAGCCATGTATATTTTTTGTTGTTCATAATTTTTTAATTATTTGGAATCCAATTTGAGATACTATTAATTGTATAAGACTCCAAATAAAACATGTCTGTCTGTTGAAGCTTTGATTTGACTGGTACATATTACACTGTATGCATGATAATTAATTATAATAATTTGCTATCAAACATGTATGTACTATATTCTACAGAACCTGAGACATCTACATCCATCTAAATCCAGCCATTATCTGGGATAATTAATTTTTGTATGGTGCATGAAGTTTGGTATGTTGATTCTCAAACAGCTGAAGGTTGCACGCTCTCATTTCCACCTCTCAGGAGGAAGTAAGAGCATCAATCTTCACACTATCTGAGAACATGATGACCATCTGTTGTGACTAAAAGTTCAATTTTCTTTGTATTGGCGATGCATCATGGCCCTACAATTCAAAACCTTTCCATTGATATACATGTATATGTTGTGGTTTAAATTTATCCCTGGTTTAATTTTTTTTAAACCAGTTTGATATTGATTTTCCTTTGTTTCAGTTTATGCTAATAAACATGAGACAAAGGGAAATAAAAATCAAACTGGTTTAAAAAATTTAAACCAAGGATAAATTTAAAGCACAACATTATATACATGTAGTTTGTGTTAGTTTCTTTGAAAACAACATAGCTAGGTATTTTTTTCTGAAGGACACCCCTGAAGGTATTGTGTAACCTTAACAGAGCATGAAATATTCACAAAATTTTGATTCTGAGCTAAAATATTGTTAAATGCGATGCTAGTGGAAAACGTGGCATGCCTTTATTTTCCAAATGTAGAAGTGTTTTATCTTTTTCTTACTGCTATTTGTTACAGTGTTCAACCATCATGTCCAACATTTAAACATCGAAATGGTGCAAAACAGCCAAAATGATGGACTGAGTACCTAATAAGGGACTGGGCACTAGTGTTTTCAATGGCATTTTTCTCAAAATCTGCCTGTACGGCCCACCTCAAAATTTCAGAAATTAGTAACTGGCTCTGATTAAACATTCGTGTAAAATAAAATAAAAATCTGTAAGACAGATTTTGAGCTACATACATTGAGCTACATTTTTACAGCACAGACACTAAACATGGACGCCAAGGTTTCATTTTCACTTAATTTGTACTTTTTTCACTTATTTGATTACTTTTTTGAACTAGCCAATCACAGCCGCAAGTCGATGCAACGGCCGCGATACATTTTTCCTGCCTTTTTTCCGCATTAGTTTCAAAGTGACACAGTGATTTCACGCATGTGCCATTGCTTTGGTTCACAGATGTGATTGGTTAGTTCTGGAAAAATGTAAAAAATTAAATAGAAAATAAGTGAAAATAAAGTAACGTTCATGGTTCGAGTTTCCGCGCTGTAAAATAGCAGATTTTTTTTTTATTTGGCATGAATGTTCAAAGCCAATTACTAATTTCTGAAATTTTGAGGTGGGGTCATATGGGTAGATTTTAAGAAAAATGCCATTGTACTCCCTTTTTATGACCTCCTAGGCACTCGGTCGTTCATTGTGGCTGTTTGTTATCATGTTTTGTTCAAATGTCGCATACGATTGTTGTACACTCACAAATAATAATAAGAGAAATATAAAACACTCCTGAGAGTTAAAAGGTTTGCTCATTTAATCCCTCAAAATGTTCAAAATGTCTAAGAGCTGTACATGTGTTATTTTTCAACATTTTCCAGGCATCAATGGGTTAAGGAGACCAATCTGGCTATAGCTCAAGTTTTTTTCAACCTCTAAAAGATATGAAGTTTTGTTAACACTTATCAACTTGATAATCAGATTATTTATTTACACTGTACTTAACTGCCTTGTTACAGTCTTTCCTGTAAAACCGTGGACACCAGAAATGTTTATGGAATGTTATTGTGTTACAAAGAAAAAGCCAATCAGGTGCGAGAAAACTAAACGGCAAACAGCAACAGTCATTAGTTTGTGGTTTTGAGGTTTGTTCGCATGTCCTGAACTTTGCTGCGATTGGTCACTACACAATAAACATTCTAGAATGTTTTCTGCTGTTCACGGTTTTACAGGAAAGACTGTAACACTTGTCCACTGCATGATGATTTGTCCTGTGAATTGGTTTGTAATGATTGTATCACAATATATATGAAAAATTGTGATCACAAGTCATTGTTGTAATATTTAATTGATAGTTTGCAAGAAAGTTGGGGACAGTTTGTGGATGTGTGCAACACCATTTCAAAAGACAAAACTCAGGATCCATCTGAATGGATGAATTCTAAAGATGCAGTTGATTTTTTGACATCTTCCAATGTCACACAGACCAGTGCTTGCTCATATGAACCTATAGCACTCAACTGCTTCTTGAACAATGTGGTAAGTAAGTTTTAGTTGTGCATGATACATTTAATAAAAGTAGCCATGTTGCGGTTTGTGCACCTTCAAAAAGTTAGCGTAAATTTTTCAAAATCATCATTTGGAATCTGTCTCAATCTTCTCCATCGGTAGCCATCCTTGTTCCTTTTGGGTAAATACATGTAGATCACCTGTTTAACGTTTTTCTTAATTAGTAGACTATTATTTTGGGGTTTTCATAAATACATTTTAAGGTCAATTTGGTCAGCCACAAAAATGGGCATGTACTAAGACCAGGAACACCAGAACACCACAAAACATGGAACACTGGAACACCCCAGAACACCAGAAATTTATTGGCATTTTATCGGATTTCTGGTGTTCCGGGGTGTTCCGGTGTTCTGTGTTTTGTGGTGTTCTGGTGTTCTTGGTTTTGGAACATGCCACAAAAATGAGTAAAATGCCACCAATATGTGGTATTGGTTCCTCACCCATTTTTGTTAACAAATTCCAGAAAGTTTTGTGGCTTGTGTGGTACATGTATGTCTCCTTGTCACCAATGCTGTTGCTCACTTGAACTGCAGTTGAAAAAGTGATCTTGGCTAAATAATATTTTTTTCCCAGCAAAAACGTCAATTCAAATAATAGTGACCTTCAAAAGTTCCATTACAGGATCGATTTTGATTTGCTTTGTTCAAGACAATAAAAATGGCTGAAAGTACTGGTAAAATACCAACATTTCATTGGGTCACGCTTTTGATAGTCTCCCTCGCAGCTTTTTTTATTCTTGTCACGCAACGTTGAGTGGCTGTGAGGGAGGCTACGCTTTTTAAGCTACATGTAGGCACGCAAAGCTCAATTCAGTACAATGCAACAACTTGGCTCATCAAATGAGTAGACTATTTGTTTTTTGATCGTGTGTCACTTTGGCGAAGCTTAATTTATTTTTATTAATTAATACTTTTTCAACCGAGAAATAGCCTGCGATTTTAACGTTTTCTATACAATGGCGGTATGGCTTTATAAAATTATAATTTTAAGTTCATTTATTTTCATTAATACAAGTTGTTTTGATTAATATTCTCTTGCTCACTGTATGTACACAACTGTATATGTATGTAGATTCAAGCCCTGGAACGAAATCCTGGTAAAGAAGAGTCTATTTTTGAAGACCTTGTCCACTTTGCGTCTCAACAAGGCATCCTGATGCCATTTGGTCTCCCAGAGAAGAATGGAGATGGTGAGCAAATGGCAGAAGTACCTTTGAACACTATTGTCATAGAAGATGAACAAGCCACTGACGTGTTGTGGGAAGCCATCAGGAGTAAGATTCGTAAAGGGATTTGGACGCTCCTTGCAAACTTACCATTGTCTGATCAACAAAGTGAAGCACACTGTGAG
Organism: Blastomussa wellsi; assembly: GCA_947652115.1. Classification (NCBI taxonomy): domain Eukaryota; kingdom Metazoa; phylum Cnidaria; class Anthozoa; order Scleractinia; family Plerogyridae; genus Blastomussa; species Blastomussa wellsi. Next base: position 24,873,063 of record OX393563.1, on the reverse strand, counting down.
CAACAGACCAAAATCAAGCTGTTGTATGACTTGTGTTTTCTTTATCCTGCAGATGAAATCTGGAAGGGATATAAGAATTACCGCCGAAAATTCATGAACCAGTGCATCACTAATGAAATGCCGTTACAAGGGATAAAAGTAGATTTTGCTGTTTCTTCTGAAGTTCCAGGCACTGTTGTGTCTTTTGTTAAGTTATGTCGAGCAGTTGAAGTTATGATATATGAGGATGCAATGATTTTGCAAGAAGGCCTTTTCCCTGAAACGGTACCAAGCTTTGGGTTCATCTATGATTCATACTTGGAGAAAATAACACAAGAACTGCAGGCCGTGTGTCAGAGCTTTGACGTTAACAAGAAGGGTGAACAGGAATTATTGAAAGAAACAGCACAATCCTCAGGTAGCAGAAGGGGTTCCAGTGTGTTAAATGTTAAACAGACTGATTTCAGAGACAACCTCTTAGCTCACAAACATTGCTTTGAGGCAATGGGTGGTTTGGAGAAACTTGTTCACCGAGTTACAAGTCAAAGATCGGAGGCTGAAGGTACGGGGTCTCTAATGAAATAATTTGTAGTGGAATTCAAATTCCTTGCAAATAAATATGTCTTAAACTCCCTCATCTTCTGTGAAACTTTTTATTTTTTTCATAACAAATTACAATATTCACCAAGAGAAACAAGTGTTTAATGCCGATCGTTTTTCATGACTGCAGTTTATGACTGTTCACCTAACAATTTTGCTGCAAAGATACCCAGACATGCTGTCATGTTGACATCCAAAGGCGATAAAGTCATTTCTGTCGATATTAACCCATTAACACCTGACATTCATCTTTCCCACTGTTCCTAACTGTTTGTTATAATATTTATTTCAGCTAACTGTAGTTATAATAAATGATTTTAACTACGTTTTATAACTCATAGTCAAATTTGCGTTAAGCTTGATTTTCAGGCAAGGCAATTACACTGACATAAAATTTAGATCCCCTTGTCAACAACTGACTTTTTATCTTGCCGCTAAATAAATAAGTGTGTATATTAAGGAGGAGACCCCTAACTACAAAATGGTTGCTATGGATGACATCTAACCATCATTATCTTGGGTTCCCTTTCAATTGTGGGATTACTTTTTTTGCCTGTCTGCCAGTTTACCTTAATTTACTGTATGCTGTAGGGAGTAGAACTGGCAGTCTACAGAATGCCCCAAGATCCCCTTCCAGTCCAGTCTTAGGACACAGGAATCCCAATCGACAAAGCTCCAAAAAGAGTTCAGACATGCCACTGTATGTTGCAGAGGGGAATTTGCCTTTACCGTTTGGTAAGTGTAACTAAGTGAGAAATGTATTTACTAATTACAATTCATTTAACTAATTTTGTCGGCCAAATTATGATAAGAGATTTTTGTTCACAGTGAACAAGAGTATTTTCCATTTCAATTAATTTTTAGCACCTTTTTAAATTCTATTCTTTCTACTTTTAAAACGTTTCCAATAACTTTTCTTGGCTGCTTCATTATCTGATAAGAAATGTTCACGTGTCTTACCTTACGACATGTACTTGTAGTACTACTGCAACTTTGATTTCAGTTGGCCGAACAAAGAATGACATTAATTTTTCTATTTCTTCGGTGAAAAGTCACCGGGATGTATGGTCAAAGTGCCAGCTGTCATTTTGAACCCTGCCACTCGGCCACATTGAGTCAGTGCCGCTAACAGTACCTTCATTTGAAGAAAAAAGAAAACCTACAAAATCATGTTTTCCATATTTTAATATAATGGCAAACAGTGTGTACAGACTGCAGTGCCCTGTACTTTTACCCATATACCTCTCACCTATCCCACTTGTTACAGTACAAACTTGAAGCTTTGATCAGACAAAGCTTATTGAAATTACAGTGCAGGTGTATCTCTGCACCTTTTCTTTACAATTTAATGAACTTATTGAAGGTTTGTATAGCTAGTGTGACAATTTACAGTCAGACAAGAGTACTGCAGTTTATTCTGGATTTAAACGGTCACAAATTTATCCAGGCAGGTCATATCTTGATCAAAAATCAAATGCTTTCAAGGTGAAGTAATGAGAGTGTATTAAAGGAGAATTTTGGGATTGATCATTTACAGGTTTTATTGATCTCTCCTTTGCTGAATTCAGGTTCTGGTGGTAGTAGACTTGATTCACAATCTCTGAGCAGTGGATCGTCTCCAAGTCAGCACTTGCAACATTGGCAGTGGAGAGATGAATTCAAGAGCCACACGTCAAAGATATCAATTGCCCTTAGTGAGAGTCTTAAGCAGGCCGGCGAGAAGGCTCTTGATGAGGAGATGCAGTCATACAAATCTTTGAACAGGATACCTACAGTCAAACTCAGAGGTTTAATGTCAAATAACTTTAATTTTAGAACTACTTTCAGTCACATCTTTTCTTATTACTAACAAAATGAATAGGGTCGTTCTGCATGTATGCTGGCTATGCAAAATTAATGTCAGCGATACATTGTAGTTTGGAGCAGCGTTGTTTCTCATTTTTGTTTCTTTTGCTTTGTGATCTGTGTGTGGTACTTGTAGAAGGAACAACTGGATATTAGGCATTTGGAAAAGTACATATATACATGTGCCGCTGGTTCATTTTAATGTTACAATAATAATCAATTTCATCGGCACTTAATATGCTTTCTTATGTTCATTTCCTACAGATGATGTTGTTGGTGGTAAACAAGATTATCCAAGGAGGATAACAAAGGTATTAAGGATGGTATAGATCTTACCAAGGGATTTAGAAATCACCATGCATTTTTAAAAGTTGTATGACTTACAAGTCGAGTTGTTTTCAAGTTCTGTGGAGTCGCATTTAAATTTGGGGTCTGTTACTAGAGTTGTCCTCTCCCCACCGAAAAAATATTTGCGTCTTGCACAATTTTCACGCGTGCACTATGGACGCCATAAATTATGTAATTAGCAATTTGTGGGGTTGAATTGAGACATTTTTATTGGTTCTAAGCGGTAAGTGGACCTTTTGTGGTTCTTTGAAACAGAGGTGGAATTATTGCGTTTTTTTACAGCAAAAGGAAAATCAGAAGTTGGCAGCTTGTCAAACAAACACTGTCAAACAATATTGGAACGTTGTGCCACAACATTGCAGAGTTCCCATCAAAAGAACATCTGGTTTGACTAACTAATAAATTGAACTCACTAACTAATAAATTGAACTCAGGCCTGTGGTAGTCTCTAACAAGAACTTTGTCTGCATTTACAGTGCTTGAAATTAATGCTTGCAAACACGCAAAATGAGAGTGTTTTTTGGAATTTGCATGTAAAAAAAATTAATGTCTACTAGTGAACATTTGCGAGTAAGAATCATCCCGGTCCCCAAAACATTTCAAGAAAGCTGTTTGAATTGAGCTTCATATCAAGAAATTCAAAAGAAATCATGAACAAATTTTTTTATATACCTTTTCAGCTCATTAATCAAAAGTATTAAATAAGAATTTTAACTGAGATTATATATGCAGGTGGCTCGAGCCAATTTGCTAGTAGGAAAAATTGTCACTACCATCATACTACCAAAGTCTTGCTAGTAGACTGTAAACACTTAAGTTAAGTTTGAGCCCTGATTTATTGTTTTTTTTTCTGTACTTCATTGTTGGTTTTTGTTCCAGATTGCTGTGACAAGTGAATGCCATGACTACATAACAATCTCTTTAATATTCACTTTTCATTGGGTATAGTGTTGTGCCATCATTATGGAAGAGGCTGATGTTGTTCTCCCACTAGCCAGCAGTCAGGGTGGAAAACTCTTCCATGTGGTCAGGTCATCATTCGTTGACTCACTGGAAGCTTCTCTCAAGTCTTACCATTCAAGATTAACACAGGTACAGACTGAGTGTAAGGTAATATATAGATTTAGCCAAGCCTAAAAGCGGAGCTCTGCATTTTTGCTGGTTCTTAATGAAATAAATAATAATTAGAAACATGTGAAATCGAATTGCAGAATTTCCGCTAAGAATGACCATAAAAAGTTTAAAAATGCTGCCAGAAAAAAAATCGGACCTGAGTCCGCGATCAGTGAAGAAAACCAATGCCTGGTCAGCTTTTTACCTAAAAAATTATGTAACAAGGAAAGCGTACAGGTTGGCTCATAATGAAACAAGAGCTTAATAAACTTTGAAGATTTTTGTATCTTTTGTGGGTGCTAATAAAACAGTTATGCCTGTTGAATATGAGATGATAGCCTACTTGGCGCCTTGGCTGCAATCTATCATCTCATATCCAATTCATGCTCATGGAATAATTTTTAAATATTATGCCCACTCACTAGAGAGGGAGGGTAAGCTAAGGATATTTCATTATTTTTCTGTACATAATTTATTTTCAAGTCTAGAACCTCTTGCCCAATGATTTAAATTCTTGTTGAATTTAGATTTGTTTGATTTCAGTTGCTCTCTGACTTTCCCAAACTATGCAGCGTGGAGTGTCTGTACACGGTTCTTAGCAGTGCTGTATTTGTCAGGAACCACCTGGTGCATTATGAAGATGTCTTAGGTTCTGAACCAAGGTGTGTACAGTCTATGAACTCGGATATCAGGGCTTGACGCTAACGGTAGCCAACTAGCCACAGACTAGTAGAAATTTAGTTTTGGTTAGTAGGTTTTTGATTTCCACTAGCCACTTTGGCTAGCTAGTAAACAAAATGAAATTGGCTGAAGCAGTTTCTGCCTTCCTCAAGCAAGACAAAAACAAACACTTTGCTCGGAAACTGAAGATCAGAATTTCATCATGGACATCTCATGCTACCAGACTATGTTCCACAAGAATTGTTTTATAATTGAAAATGATTTCAGAACAATGCAATTGCCAACATTGTGTATTTAAATAAAGTCACATGCTTTGTGCTTCCAAGTCTTGCTAGGGATCAATTGTTATTGGACCTAGCCAACACCAACGCTGGGCTAGTAAAATTTTTTTTGACTACTAACATCTAAGTTGTCACTAGCCACGAGGCTAGTAAGCTGAAAAGTTAGTGTCGAGCACTGGATATGATTTCATACAATTAAACTGAAGCTGTTGAAGCTGTTGAAACCATTTCGTGTGCCATGAAAGAAAAGAAAAATATCATAGTCGAGAAACAACTTGTACTTTCAGGCCCTCTTTCACCTTGTTACTACAAATAAATTATAGTTTATAATGACATCCACTCCTGAGTTTAAGGCCCCGCCTTAACATTGCTATCACTAAGGGCTGGGGGCCTGGGAATTCTCCCGGCTACTACGAGTTTGACAAAAACAAAACCAAAACACTGGAAAGTGAAAAGTATGTCAAACAACAAAATTTCCCGGCTACTTTTTTACTTTCCCCACCTACTTAAAAAATTAGTGACAGCCCTGCCTTAGCCTAGTGCACAGAATCTAACCATGTGGTTTTACTTTTAAAATGTTAACGGTTTTGTGTTGTTACACACCACTTTTGACCAATGAGATATTTGTGTTTGGTTGCAAAATTGACAACCTTTTTGGTGCAAAACAATCGTGTTTCATTCATAAGCTGCCAAATGTTTTAGACTGTGTAGCAGACAGCCTGAACCACCAGATGAGTACAGTACAGAGGATTTTGTGTCAAGCCTGTCTGCACCACAGGCTAACATTGATGAAAGTCTGCTTGGAAAATATAATTGCAATGGAAAAGAGCAATGTTAACGAGTTTGGAAGGATTTACACCCAGGTGTACAGTGTAGCCATGTTAAATATTACTAGTAGTAAAAGATTAGGAGTGCGTTCGACGACTTTGATTCACTTGACTTCATTTTGATTTGGTTTTCCGAAATTCAAGCTTTCTTTAATGCTGAAATCAACATTTTTAAATACCATTATGAAACTCTTAACATAACTGTAGTTGATGAACATGATTTTTCCGATTTATTCATACAAATACAATGTTTGGAGTTTTTTTGTATTGCGTAACACCACTACTCACGGATAACAAAGTTGCAGTCAGTGTTTACAAAACCGCAGACTGTGGACTGCACTGATTAATTGTCAGCCAAAACATTAAAAAATCGGCAAGTAGTAGCAGAAGCCAAATAACCACAAACGATAAATATCATTTCTTTGTCGCCCAACAAATGTAAACAAATTTACACAGCAAACGCACATGCAAGGTAAAATGAAAACATAAAATTCACGATTACAAAGACTTTCATGGCACCGATCAAAATCTGCTGTTATATATCCACACCAGGAATTGTACAATCTTCGCTACAAGGTTCTTAAGTGTCACAACTCTGTACATGGACAGAAGTTGAATCTCCAATGAAAAGCAGCTGAATTTGTTGCTTGGGCGAATTGCAGCATCTGTTTCCTAGAAAACACACCAGCAGCAGGCAGGCTTCTGATGTTCTGATAAGAAGCTTCAATCATCTTTACCAGTAGTAACTCTGAGCTTTGATGATATCATAGGCACGCTTACTGCATTTGTTAGATTTCTGACCACAATTTTGGCCAATTTTGGAACTACACCAGTCGGTGAGTTAAATTTCTGAAAACAAATCATGGCCGCTTCGAGTACAGCACAGCACATGGTTTGGTGATGATGTAGATCATTTTTCGCCCCTGCTGCGGGACGGCCAAATCGCAAAAATGTTTTATTCATTGATCAAAAGGGACACTTAACCGGACATTCAAATAGTTGACGTTTTAAATGAAAAACTATGGGCTCAATCTGTCATGCTTCAAGTTTAAATGAAAATGGTAGTAATCCAAGCTGCTTGTCCAAAGGGTAAGCTGGTATTCATGACAAGTTCTTTTTCAAGCTTTGTGAGTAAATATATTTAACAATTATTCCACACGCGTGTGCGTTGGATATGAGATGGTAGATAGCCAACAAGGTGGGTAGCGCCGAGTTGGCTATCTACCATCTCATATCCAACAAGTGTAAGTACCTTTTTGGTAGGTCAATGGTGTTATGAGCTCATATACCACTGCCTCACAACCAATCAAAACTCAGGAAATGCAATATACCATAGCTAGTTTTTAATAATTGCAGATATACAGCTGTGAGTAGTTTTTAAATTGGATTAAATAATCTTTTTTTTCTAAATTCCAGACGCCCCTTCCCTGTTTTACATCGTCAGTTCAGTGAACTCGTTGACAGTTTAAGTGATCAGATTATCAGTTACCATGAAAACCTGATATCAACTGTTGTTTTACAAGATGCTCATAGTCATAACTGGGCTGATCACAGGCCGTTCTATGAGGTATGTACACACAGTGGAACACTACTTTGTCCCTTCCTTAAGTGCTAAAACACTTAATTTTTAGAAGGCGTTTTATGTACATGTGCATGTATCATAATGGAAAAATATGGTTAATGTTTCAGATTCAGAGCTGCAAATAATTTTTTTTCTACATGAAAGGGCATGTGTCTGACTAAATCACCAATTCCTGATTGGATAAGACAGAAGTGAAATCAGGCGTTATACCACGGAACTCCTTTTTATTCATTCATTCATTTATTTTTTTTTTGGGGGGGGGGGGGGAGGGAGGGTCCCAAATCCATTTTCCCAGACTACATGTATCAGTCAGACCATTACGATGCTGGTGGTACAAGGGGCGGTTACAGTGCTGGACCAGCAGACTCTGTTCGCAGCTGTTCTTTTTGCCATATTCCAGGTGATGTTGGCTTTTTTGAGCTCCTCTTCTACTGACCTTCTCCAAATTTTCTGCGGTCTTTCCACCTTTCTTTTACCCTGTGGATTCCACTGTAGGGCCTGCCTGGTTGTTTCAGATGTTGGCTTCCACAAACTGTGGCCCATTGTAGATGCAATTCCATTTGCGCCTGCGGCCTGGCGATTACTGCTGGAATACAATCTTGCTCTGTTCTTGCCATAAAGTCCCTGTTGCTGATTTTCTCTGGCCAGTATTTTACTAATTGTTATCTTTAGGATCTTTCTCAGACATTTATTAATGAAGGTTTGCAGCTTGTTTGATACGGATCTTATGACTCTCCAGGTCTCGGAACCATTTAAAAGAACTGACTTCATGTTGGTAGTAAAGGTTCGTAGCTTGGTTTTAGTTGATGCTGATGTTGAATTCCACGCTGGTCTCCTGCCTGGCTTTGCCTGTCCTGCTTTTTATATCTTTATCTGCTCCTCCGTCTGATGTGTCGATACTCCCTAAATACCGTACATAAAGCTGTGAACATCCTTCAGTTCCACATATAAAATCAGATTGATCTTCTCCTGCTGTTTGCTGTTGCAGTAGCTCTCATGACTTTGGTCTTTGCTTTGCTTTGCTCTTTTTCTCTGTTTGACCCAAATCCCAGTCCTGTTCCCATATTTTGTTTCTAAATTTTGCCCAGTTCAGGCCCCTTCAGACCCCTCTTATATATACATGTATAATCAAAAAAGAAACTCGCCTGCTGCCAATGCGGAGCTGGGTGATCCTGCCGGGCTACTGGTGGCATTTTTGACCTTTTTTCTTGGTAGGTAGGGTGCAGCTTCTAAGAAAGGCCTTCTAGATAGCATGCACACAATAATTATAACGGTTGTCCAACCTGGAAAATTCATTTTCTCTGTACCCTGTTAGGTGACATGACTTGTATGTGCAATGATTATGCTAGACCAGTTGAAATTAACTGAACAGTGTTCATGTTTAGATTATTGCCAGTAGTTAGGTTAGAAGGCTGAATAATTATACATTATTTTGTATATTTGATGTGAAATCAATTTTCCTGAGAACAGAGAACAAACTGCAAAATACCAGTAAACAAGCAACCCTGAATCTGAAAATGCATTTATCTTCTAAGACATTTTATAGTGTATACTACCAATTCACATTGTACAAGTTTTGCAGTATTTTGTCTAATATCACATCAACATATTCTTTGTCCAAAATCCTTCACATGGCCAGAAGGAATGCA
>OX393563.1:24827337-24854837 GCA_947652115.1 Blastomussa wellsi | reverse complement strand
TTCTTTCCTAAAAAATTTATTTAAAAGAGGACTAATTTTTGCATAAGTTAATGAATTTAAGATGTATATTTACCCTTTTGGTTGTTATTTTGATTTTACGCGTGGGTTGAGACTACTGCAAATTGCAATTAGTTCTTCATACCTCAGTACGATGAAAGAGCCCGATATAAAAGCGTGATGGGTCTTCCTGTACGCGTGAGCACTGTCTTTGATAAAAAAAGTTTACAGGAACACCCTCGACTGCGTCTTCTTCATTGGTGCTACTGTCCTCTTTGTCGCTGGAGTCTGAGTCATACTATGACAGCTGGTTATCAGCTGAATTGAGTTCCTCAGTGGCTCATATGCATGTTGAGAGGAAGAGTTAATTCCTGCTGCATGTTTTGGTGTTGTTCTGACGAACCAAGAGCTTCCTGATGGCTTTGCCATGCTCGCTGGCCCACTGGTGCATGGTCCTGCTTCAACATCGTACGTACGGGCTGACGTTTGATCTTTGGGATATTCCTTATTTCCCGAATTCCCAAAAGTCAGGCAAGAATTGCCATGTCCTGTGCCCAAATTCTGCTCAATCCGGCCTCCCGAGAAGCAGTTAATTCCCGAATTTCGTCAAGATATTTTGCGTTTTCCCGAATCCTGCACTGTATTTTGGTCAAATCCTGGATCCCGAAAATATCCTTCCAGACCCTTTATGTTCCTAAATGCTTTAATGTAAGCTTTCTCATTTCTTGTCCCCTATCAACACAACTATTGGTGTCCTTTCTGCATCTTTGAGTCTGCTTTTTTATGCCTATTAGGACATAAACAACCAACATTTTCTCTGTAATGAAATGTAGTGACATGGCAAAGAGCAATTATTATATCCTTGTGTTGGAGTAATAAACTTCATCCAAGTCTTTGGTCTAACCACTACACATTCCTTCCAGATCTTTGCAGTCTAAGGACTCCAGTAGATAACCCAACTTCTGAAACGTCTAATCCTGTCGCATCCACATGGTTTGAAGATGAAGCAGCGTCATCAGAACAGAGTGTGAACAAGTTCAAACAAGGCGTGGTCTGCTCACTGTACCACATTCTCTTCCAATGTTCAAATGAATCCTCTGGGCTTGTAAGTTATCTCATGGCAATAGTCAGCAGGTATGACAAGCTACATGTAGCGTGTTTCTGATAACATATTTGAGAATGTTGCAGCATTGTGACGATGCCTTGTTATTGTTCAACAAATTGGCTGGGTGCTTCCCTGGTTGCCAGAGGCTTGTCATGCGCAGTTTCTGGTTTCTGTCAACTCGTCCTCTTTGTTTTACCGGAGTGAAAAACCTTTGGTACAATGTATTTGGTAAAGAGTGGCAAAGTGATGACGTCACAAAAATTATTCACTGAGATATTCTGAAAGTACACGATGAAGAATGCCTACTTGCCCAAAATCAGCATCTTATTTCAATTTGGGGGTGAGATATGGGCCCTTTCATGCTTCAGTGCCTCCATACAAATCCTTGTAATTTTGTCCGTGTTCTAAACCGTTTGGCTTAGTATCGGGAGCCGGACTGAGCGTCTACCGTGGAATTAGGTGTCAGTTAGCATATTTTCGTCCGGTTGCTGTACGTTGAGTGTTTTGTTCTGCATGATTTACACGAAGAGAAAATGAGGGAAAAGAGAGAAAGACTCTCAAATCAAGGATTTGTTCCCAGAGAAGTTCGCATAAAAGCCAATTTCGAAAGAAGGAAATAATTTCATATCTGAGACAGACCGAGTAGAGTTAAGTTTTGTCGATGATAATGACTTCCAAAAACAAGGGAAAATTAGCAGATGTCGCGAGAAATTCAAGAGCTAGTGCCCTCAACACCCTCTTTGTCCCCTTATTTTCTTCTGTTTGCACTGAATAATGTTTGATGTTAACCTTTCCCAAGGGAGGATAGCTGGAAGTTTTTCGATGCTGGCTCGTCCGGATTGAAGATTTCACACGCCTCTATGGTGGGTAAAATGTGATACATACTGTGTCAATGTATTGCTCTTTCTAGGACCAGAGGTATTGGTTGTACTCTGTGATAGCCCCCACTGTTGTATAGTGCTTGTTGTATATTTCATGTGCCGCTTTCGATGAGGTAGTTTGTGACTAGGCAAACGGAAATATGTTGTCAGCTTTAATGTGGTCACGTTTGAAAACCTTTCAGCACTTGATACAACTGATCATCTTTCTATGTGCACTGTCTTTTTTTTTTTGTTTTTGCAGAGCCCTGTTTGGCTTGACTGTATGTACAGGACATTTGACCCATATATTGTGAGGTGAAGCATACGTAATCACTTTTTTCTTGGCTCTTCAAGAGTGAAGGAAAGAAGGGTCTTGTCGTCGGTTTTCAGGACCATATCTGTCTAACATATCAGTTGCTTTGTTACGAGCTGAGGGTTATGAGATGTTGAGGGTGCCCCCTCTTCCTAAGTGAAATAAATGGATTGAATCCAAATGGAAGGGAGTGTAGGAGGGTTTAAGTGCCACATGCTTTCAAGTAAATGACTGTAGTCAGCTTTACGTTGATTCTTTTTCCTTTTCATCACTTCATCGGGAGAAGTGAAAAAATTCTCATCCCAGAAAATGTGGAACTACCCACTCTCACGGTAAACGACAAAGGACAGACGTGGCATTTCGCCATTCGCACAAAAAAAACAAATCTCTGATGAGTTAGTGAATGGTGTGGTTGCTAAATAGCTTGAATATATACTCTTGAAGAATTAACATGGCACCAAAGTTTTATGTAACAAAAGCCTTATAAAACATAGCCTACCACTACTACACCTGTACTTGGTAAAGGTCTCTGTGATTTGAATCGTTTAGATTTTTATATCCATCGTTGCTGCTGTTGTGCGAGCAAGACAAGAAGGTGACAAAATCGTACAACTTTACATCCATGAGTGCCCTCCCGTGTGGATGTTCTCGGAAGAAGTCTCCCAAGACAAGAGAGATCAAGAGTAAGTTCTTACGCCTTTCGATTAATTGCGTTGATTTTCTAGTGTTTTGCTAAGAGGTACTTATAACCGGGATCCTGCACTTCTGCAGAAGTCAAAAAATATTACTCTTACCAGTAATTAATTACACTATTAAGTAAAAATAGGAAACAACTGGGCATTCTTGTGAAATGCATTTATCTAAATATACGCTTCTTTTGGAATGGGAGCGCTTGTTAACGGGGGAGGGGGACTATGAGAGAAGATCATTTTAATATAACAGCTGTGTAAAACGTACTGGAGAGCTTAAGTGGCAATTACAATTTTATTGTTGCAAACATCGAGGGTTTAAAGGAGCTACGTCAGTTTTTTTTTTGCGATGAACTAAATTACTCTTAGAATGTAGGAAACCTAAAACTAATAGTGTACTGAGGAAGAAAAACACCAAAGAGCTGATGCTAAACCAAAAGGAACCAGCATGGTCAAGGATAGAAAAGATTGAGGCAAATTACAAATTTACAAATTTTGACAAATTTAGCCCATGCACGAACCGTGGCGTAGCTCCTTGAAATCTTGAACTGTTTTCAATTGGAAACAACAAAGAACTGAGTAGTCGCAGTTTTAGAAAAGCGTATCATTACTTTTTGCAGGTCTAACTGTTCTTGAGTTAATTTTGTGCCAAATTTTTCAAGATGCGTTGCAAACCATGATGTTAATGCTTTTATTTATACAGTCAAAAGTTATTTTTGATACATTAATTTTTTTAACTCATTGTAAATTTTATTCTATATTTAACATTGCATTGTAATTATTAGATAGATTTTTAGGTAGATACTTAAGCTCTGAAAAGCTCCTCCGGGGAGAGTTTAATAAATTGTTGTCTTGTCTTCCCTTCCCTTCCCTTCCCTTCCCTTCCCTTCCCTTCCCTTCCCTTCCCTTCCCTTCCCTTCCCTTCCCTTCCCTTCCCTTCCCTTCCCTTCCCTTCCCTTCCCTTCCCTTCCCTTCCCTTCCCTTCCCTTCCCTTCCCTTCCCTTCCCTTCCCTTCCCTTCCCTTCCCTTCCCTTCCCTTCCCTTCCCTTCCCTTCCCTTCCCTTCCCTTCCCTTCCCTTCCCTTCCCTTCCCTTCCCTTCCCTTCCCTTCCCTTCCCTTCCCTTCCCTTCCCTTCCCTTCCCTTCCCTTCCCTTCCCTTCCCTTCCCTTCCCTTCCCTTCCCTTCCCTTCCCTTCCCTTCCCTTCCCTTCCCTTCCCTTCCCTTCCCTTCCCTTCCCTTCCCTTCCCTTCCCTTCCCTTCCCTTCCCTTCCCTTCCCTTCCCTTCCCTTCCCTTCCCTTCCCTTCCCTTCCCTTCCCTTCCCTTCCCTTCCCTTCCCTTCCCTTCCCTTCCCTTCCCTTCCCTTCCCTTCCCTTCCCTTCCCTTCCCTTCCCTTCCCTTCCCTTCCCTTCCCTTCCCTTCCCATTTTTTCCAGTCAAAATAAGTACCGCAATGTTATTCGTTATAGATCAGACGAGGGTTCTTTACAATGCACTGCAGGATCTATTGAATCAGCTGACGCAGCATTTTTGTGCTATTCCCAGAATCATGTGTCAGTTTTTGAACAAGCTCCAAGGTATGTATTTAAATTTAATTTGTAAAATTGCTTTCCTGATCTCACTTTAAAGATGACTCTCACTATTTTATCCCGCTGCGGTGCAAAGTTCGTTGGGAAATGGGGTGCCACGTTAGGAAGTAGCCAATTGTGTCGAGAGTTAGGAAAAAATTTTTTGCAAACTTTGAAACATAGTTCGTGACAGGTGATTTTCGATGTAACCAAAACAAAAGAAAAAACACATCTCTAAAAGTTAACCAGGAGAGAGGTAATTTGAGAGTGAAGTGTCCTGCTCAAGGACAGCACACAACGCTTACACAACCCCCCACCTTCCCCCCCCCCGGCCCTCCCAGTGTTCTAACCAGGACCCGTTTAATCCCGAATCCAGCTCACGAAGCGTTAGGCCATCATTATACAAATGGCTTAAGGTTAACTATTAATTGAATTTTCTGTATTTTTAGAGTCGGTACACCAGAAATCGATAGATTTACCAACTGAGACAACTGCTATAAAGGTAAACACATATCAAGTGAAGAGAAGAGCAGATGTTTTTTTGCTTACTATTTTAACACTAAAAATTATAGCGGAGCTCCAGCGGCCCGAATAGCCCAAAGCGGAGCCCCACAACCATAGGAGAAGGACAATGCATGTGAGAACCATGCATTCAAGTTTTCATGGTCGACATGGCCAGTGGCATGGATCTTGGGCGCGTGCGCCCTACGACGACGACGACGACGACGTCGCACAAAATGGCGGGTAGTCATGCCTTGTCAATACTTTGTCAGCCTTATCAGCTTACATCTTTGGTATAGGTCATCCATGTTATGGTCAATTGACAGCTGTCAAATCGAGGTATCCGCTGACCAGTATCACATGACCAGATCGCGGACTCAGGTTAGAACTCGTCGTGTTGACCGCTGACCAGGCATTGGTTTTCTTCATTGATCGCGGGCTCAGGTCCGATTTTTTTTTCTTCTGGCAGCATTTATCAATTTTTTATGGTCATTCTTAGCGGAAATTCTACAATAGGAGTTGACGTTTTTAATTATTCTTATTTATTTCAGAGAAATTATTAAGATCCAGCAAAAATACGGAGCTCCGCCTTTAGGCTTGGCTGAATCTATATATTAAACCAAGCAGAATATTTATTCCCAATTTTACATTCTTATTTTGTTTACTTGGTACACCTGTAAACTACGGTAGCTGGTGCGTCCTGTAGACTCTGATTATCAAATCTATGGACGCACTGTTACCATAGCAAAGTGTACGAGCTTGATTAACTGTCTATGTCTATGTCTGTGTCACATAAATAGAATAAATGGAGTCAATTTTAGCGAATTTTTACCTGTTCATTAATTGATTCCCCTCCTTGCAGGTTCTCGCCAGCTTGCTATATCGCTGGCTAATGGATAAGGACAGAGTATGTTCCGTCTGTGATGCACAGCTAAGTCCCGAGTCCCAGAGAACCATTGCTATGTTTGCTGAAATTGTGTGGCATGTTCTGGTCTCCCTTGGAAGAACCGAAGGTTAGTGATACAACCGTGAGTGGTCTTAATTGTAATAACCTATTTTCAGGTCTCGAAAGTCAAGATAATCAAGGAAGAAAAGTCTTAATTTTCATGATTCGCAGGATTGTGGAAATTGAAAAGCTGACCTGTATGTTTTTTTTTTTGTTTAGAAGGTGTAAGTAACCCTGCTCTTCCATCAGACGTGGATGCACTGTTGATTTCTAAGAGAGAATGGCTGAATCAGAAGGTTGGTCAAGTAAAGGCACAAATTGCAAACCAGTAAGTATGCCCTGTGGATTGCGTGACAGCTTTTTACATTGTGTTACAAGGCCCAGTTCGATAGGCATGTTATCATCGTTTGGTTTTGATGTGAGGTAAAGTTCAATTGACGTTTTTGTTGCCCTCAAATTCATGAGTCGCCCCATGAAAGGATTGTGCAACTAATCATGCAAAATTATATGCAGCAGGCTTTGTCCTCGGTGTGTAATTTTTAGTGTAGAAGTTGTTGTTTAAGGGGATAATGGTATTGTTCCTGTTCTATTGTTTAACTATTCCTCTAGTGTAGGAGCTGCTATTGTTTTGGGATCTAGGGCTGTTGGGGGTGTTGGTGTGGGGGCTAGGGGTATTGTTCCTGTTCTTTGTTCTATTGTTCTACTGGTCCTCTAGTGTAGCAGTTGCTATTGTTTTAGGGGCTAGGGGTATTGTTCCTGTTTGTTCTGTTGTTCTACTGGTCCTCTAGTGTAGCAGTTGCTATTGTTTTGGGGGCTAGGGGTATTGTTCCTGTTGTTTGTTCTATTGTTCTACTGGTCCTCTAGTGTAGCAGTTGCTATTGTTTTGGGGGCTAGGGGTATTGTTCCTGTTGTTTGTTCTGTTGTTCTACTGGTCCCCTGGTGTAGCAGTTGCTATTGTTTTGGGGGCTAGGGGTATTGTTCCTGTTGTTTGTTCTGTTGTTCTACTGGTCCTCTAGTGTAGCAGTTGTTATTGTTTTGGGGGCTTGGGGCATTGTTCCTGTTGTTTGTTCTATCGTTCTACTGGTCCTCTAGTGTAGCAGTTGCTATTGTTTTGGGGGCTAGGGTTATTGCTCCTGTTGTTTGTTCTATTGTTCTACTTGTCCTGTAGTGTAGCAGTTGCTATTGTTTTGGGGGCTAGGGGCATTGTTCCTGTTGTTTGTTCTATTGTTCTACTGGTCCTGTAGTGTAGCAGTTGCTAGTTTTTTGGGGCTAGGGGCATTGTTCCTGTTGTTTGTTCTATTGTTCTACTGGTCCTCTAGTGTAGCAGTTGCTATTGTTTTGGGGGCTAGGGGCATTGTTCCTGTTGTTTGTTCTCTTGTTCTACTGGTCCTCTAGTGTAGCAGTTGCTAGTTTTTTGGGGGCTGGGGACATTGTTCCTGTTGTTGCCACCCGACCCCCTAAGGTTTTCCTTGAAACGATTATTTTTTCCCGCGCTATTTTCGTTTTCAGAGCTTATGAGGAATATCAAGTAGAGACAGTCTACGAGTCAGTAGCTGATCTTCAGTTCACCCACATGGCTTCTGTATTGCTTTCAGACGAAAAAGGTGAGAATTGCATGAATTGTGCATCACTACAAAAGTACCATAGGATTGCTTCATTCTTTCTCTTACAAGAAAGAAAGAAAGAAAGAAAGAAAACCTCAGGAGACCAAAAACGCCAACAGCTAAAAATTGAAGAGAGATCAGAAGATCTGTACAGCCCTCGAAATGATCCCGACCCCGAAATGAACCCCATTTTATTCACGCATGGGAGTGAGGATTAGTAAACTAGAGAATTAAAGTAACTTAAAGCGAAAACAACAAAAGGTTACTGTCATTAAAAAAGATAGACAACATTGTAGTAGAATCGAATATGCGTAGCTACTACAATAATAATAATAATAATAAATTGCAAATTTATATTGCGCAGATTCCATGACGAGATGATCAACTGCGCATTACAGCCTGTGGCCCTCGGATTCCCGATCGAATTGGAATTTAGAAGTGTTGGTTTTTGTGGAGGGAGGAAAACCGGAGAACCCGGAGAAAAACCCTCGGAGCAAGGACGAGAACCAACAACAAACTCAACCCACATATGACGCCGGGTCCGGGAATCGAACCCGGGTCACATTGGTGGGAGGCGAGCGCCCTCACCACTGCGCCATCCCTGCTCCCCAGTGTGAAAAATTGAGGTCTCTCCTCACTCCCATGCTTAAACGCCGTTCCCAAAATTACTCGGGGATCAGTTCGGGGTCAACGTGAAAAAATTTGGGATCATTTCGGGGTCGGGATCATTTCAGGGTCAAATTGGTGATCATTTCGGGGACTGTACAGGTCGCCGTTTGAGCATCGATATCAACAGTCTTGGGGAAGTTAGTTGGATGTTTAGAAACTGGGGTCCAGCGAAATATAACCAGGGCTTATACATGTAAACTTGCTTGTATATTACTCTTTGTTTTCATTTCCCTCGTCAGGTGCAGCTTCTCTGAGGCATGCGTATAACTTCATCCAAGCAAACAAGGTATCAAATGTAACAGTTTAAAAGCCCACCCTGTCTTCTTCTTATCTTCTCTAAGTGTCGCTAAAATCTCATCGACCGTTTACGAAAGGAAAACATGCTTCGGCTGCCCTTCTGAGTCACGTATAGAACAGGTAGCCCTATTTCGGGCGACCCAGAAAGAAAGTTAGCACGAAATTTATCAAGGCGTCGAGTGGTCCTCTACATTCTTATTTGTGTCAGTCAATAACTTCCGTTGTGATGAAATTCATTTCTGCATTATACTCCAGCCGTTAGATTAGCGTTTTTTAACTGGTTCAAAATGCGAAATTCCATCCAAATATATAACCTCGACTATATTTGAGAGATAAAACTTGGCCAAAATTCTCAATCGAGGGAAACGCGGTGGTTAACTCTGGGCTCCGGCTCCGGCTCTGGTTATTCAGGGTCGAGCGCAAGGCTGTTGTTATAGATAAGACAATAAACTCTACGTTCCCCTCTACCCACGCGTGAGCTGACATGGCATTCCATTCAGGGGTAGGAGGGGAGAGTAGAAATACTCCTAGTCGTTTAAAGGGACACTGTCACGCTATTTTGGCGTCATTTTAAAATGCTGAAATATGTTCTTGCATCAATGGCAATCCAAAAAAGATGCTGTAGTTTTGTTACCTTGGCCTGAATCACTACACTGAAACCATTTATCGCCGCCTATCACTTAGGATGGCAAGGAGGGAAAGGGGATTGAAATTTGAAACTTGCCAGTTTTCAATTTCTAGAGCCATTCCTTGAAAATAACGCCAGAAATTCATTATTGTTTGCTCTCTGAGCCACAATTTGTTTGACATTTTCCTGTTAGTCCATCAGGAGCATGTTGACACGAGTACAAATGTACCAGGTAATGATTTTGGCAATGAATGAAGCTGAAAACAGCAAAACTCCTGTGACAGTGCTCCTTTAACGCTACGAAAACCGGCATTCAGTGAGCGGTAACCTTGCCATTCTCAAAAGATGCTACTGCAAGCGGGAAGATAGGTCTTAACTCTACACAAAGTTGCTAGTCATTCTTTGCTTGTGTGGCGAATAGTAGCGATGGCACAGTGCTGCCTCTCGCCAATATGGCCCGAGATCGATTCCCAGACCCGGCATATAGTTCTTTTCCTTGTTAGGAAGGTTTTTCGCCGGGTTTTCTCCCTCCGTAAAAACCATCACTTCTAAAGGCTAATTTGATCGGGGACATTGGATGAAAAGACCCTTTCTTTTGCTATGGAAATGCCACTGCAAATCCCGTTTATTATTTACTACTTGTGATTAAATTACTCAACTCAACTCAATTTTTATTCAACATTTAAGATTACTTATTTTGTTATTGTTGCTTTTTACCCAGGACTGGCTGATGAACCTGGTTCTCGTCCCAGGCCACATCCTTCCCCCTGAACTGTCACGTTCTATTCCTGGAACCGAGCAAAGCACAGAGTTTAACCCGTTGCGACAGTTTGCCATGATTGGCGAAGGTGCATTTAACCAGGACAAAATTTCCTCGTTTCCATTTGACTGGACTAGGCTACTTCAGAGTAGCCTGGGTACGTCTCCAGACACGGTCAAGCGCCTGGCATTCAATAGGAGTGAAATGCAAAAAGGGGCGTTTTTAGAGGACAGCGAGAGAGAGCTTGTAAATGCCCTTAAGGGTCACTATGGCGTTACTGTGGGTGGAGGGGACGGTGAACAAGCTGGCTAAAAACGATACCTGTTTCTGCCAAGAAACTGTTTTTACTTGTGATAAGTAGGACAAGACTGACTATTCGCCTGATTTAATTAAATTGTAAATTATCATTATAAGTGAGATATCAACTTTATGTTATTGTATAATCACTTGGAAATTGTAAATACCGTACTTTCTTCGAATAGAAGGTAGGCTATCAAAGTAATGTACTGCGCTAAAAGTAAATCAACTGTAATCACTTTAATATGTTGTTCTGTCGTGATGCTTTACTTGTAAATAAAATGAAAGTTCGTCTCCAAACTAGGGTATAACCCGACAAAGTATTATATGGGATTATATTTGGGGGCAGCAGAAATCTCGCATCCCGTTTCTAAACTTTTTACTTGCGTAACCCTTTCAAATAGCAAGCTAAAAGATTAATCAACCGTAAGGCGCGCCTATCCTGGATGTTTTTTGTAATTATAAGGTTCTTTTAATAGCTAAAGAATTCTCTTTTCCCTTCCCTGTCTCGACCATATCCTTTCATGTACCTCCAGTCTGAGATATCCCTTTTGAGTTTATAAAAGATACATCGCGGGGTGAGAGCGTTCATTTTAAAACGAGTATTTTCGTTGCCGTATAATCAGTCACCAGAATACGGCCGTCTTGAGTTGTTGTTATTCCCCATGGATTTTGTAGTCCGCCAAGAGTGCTCTTGCCAGTAAAACGGCCCTCCAAAGTGAACTGCTGAATACGGCCATTGCCCTGGTCGCATACAAGAAGGTTCTCCGCCCTTTTGTCTACACACAAACCAAAAGGACCCTTGAACTGCCCGTCTTCATCGCCCTCTTCTCCAAACTTGAACAAAAACTTTCCAGAAATCTCAAACACTTTAATACAATTATTTCGACTGTCGGACACAATAAGCAAGTTTTCGTGAGTTACGCAGCTTAATGGGTGATCAAAGGTTTCTTCTCCGCCGTCGCCAACTTTGTATAGTGCCTGACCGTTGGGCGTCAAAACTTGTACTCTGTTGTTGTTCAACTCAGCAACTACAACGTGTCCGTTCTCGTTCATGCAGACGCCAACAGGACTGGCAAACTCGCCGTCGCTCGCACCGAATCTTCCAAAGCTCTTGACAACCTCGCCAGTTCGGATATTAAATCGCTGTATCCTATGATTCCACTCGTCTGCCACCAGGATGACGTCATCGTTGACGTAGATGACGCCAACCGGAAATTTCAGCCGGCCAGTGTTCTCTCCATAGAAACCAATTTTTTTCGAACGTTGACCGTCTTTGTCAAATATTACCACAAAATGACCATCGAAGTCTGTGACTGCGATCTCGCCTTGACTGTTAACGGCTATTCCACTGGGTCCTTTAAGCTTTTCTCCTTGTAAATCCAACTCGCCGACAACATCAAACCGTCTCTCTTTCACTTGAACAACGAATGGACTTTTAGTAAGTTTCTCTCCGTTCACGTTGATATTTATAACGTAGGTGCCCGGCAATGGGGGCGTAAACTTCAAATGAAATTTTCCATCTTCTTTTTTGGAAATAACCGAAGGGATTACCTCATCGTCAGCATTTTTCACGAGCACATCAATATGACCTTTGTGTTGCATGCTGCTGTTGTCGCCGAGGTGTGTTTTTGTGTATACTGTGAATTCCGATTCTAAACCTGCCTGAAACTCTTGATTCTGTTCTTCCATTGTTTACAGGCTGCTGCGTCGCCAAAATAGAACTGAATAATGTTGTTTAGCGAGCTTTTAAGGGACACCTTTCAAATGTCGTATGTCCCTGGATTCCATGTCGCATCTGTGAAGGTTGTGGCATCTGGGAAGGTTTTCTCGCCCATATAAGTATCAGACTTTCGTCAACCTGTAGTTCAAAGATAGTTTATGACAGCCACGATGGCACAAATATGAAAACGAAAAGCACTCGAGTAAGGGAAGTTCTAAAAGGAATTGTTTAGGTGCCTTGATGACGTCACCAGCAGCTGGTGATAATTATCAACCAATCACAAGTCGCTTATTAATGAAATCGTAGACAGGTGCCAGCGGATCATGTAACAACCTGTTTGCACGGAGAACTTTTTCATATTTGCATGTAACAATGTAGTCAGACAAAGAAGCCAGACAATAGCTACGTCTTTTCGAATCATCTAGCCTGAATTTTACAAATTCGTCAATTGTAAACCGTCACAATCTTCCCCAACCTTGTTCCCGTTGTTTTTTTCGTTCGTAAACAGCTATTTAGAGGTTTCCTTCATGATCATTTTAAGGGGAATTTGGTTCATCGCAAAATTGACTCAAAATATCATGACGGAGCTCCTTTAATATTTGGAAATCCCAGTGCTTTATATATTCAACGTTTAAGCATGTATTTTTTTAATGTCATGAACATCTAATCTTGAAAAGGTTGGTCATTTTTGTAACCCGTCTTTCTTCATTCTCGTCGCCAGAGCCCACGATCCTTCTGGTCTGCGCCAGAAACCAATCAGATTTGACCAAGAGTCGGCGAATTATAGACTTCCGGTGTTGGAGACCAGACCAGAAAGAAAACGTCATGTACGTGTATGTCCTCTGGTAAACCAAGAGTATTGGCCTATTCGTGGGCGCGCGAGAAGTTTTGCAGTTATGGTAACAAATTAGCGTTAGTTTCTAAGCAAAGTCGTGTGGACCCACTCGGCTATCGCCTCGTGAGCGAACATTCATTTTAATTGATGCTGTCGTTTAATAGATAAGAGTAACGAAAGATTATTGCTCGAGAAAGGGTGGAAACAATTCGACGTGCTTGCCGAATTGAATAGTCTGGAGTTATCGATCCGATCGATAAGCAAGTACATCTTTAGAAGCTGTGTTGCCGAACTGAAAAAAACGAAGAAGACTTCTTGAGCAGATAGAAAAGTTAGAAGAAGAACTTAAATGTCTGCTGGGACTCCATTATCATAAAAGATAAGCGACTTGAGTCTTCCATAAGCGATCCCAACAGCGATATCACAACGACATCACTGGAACCACGAGCGCTTCCGGTGGAAAGACACTGGAAAGTAAAAGATTTGCCGTATCCTGTTCAGTGTCAAATTCACGAATACGTTGTGGCCTCCAAGAAATGTCTTCAGTGTGTTTTCTCGTTCTAGTAGAAGTTGATCGATTTCAAACATTCATCACTGATCTCCGTCGTTTAGTTTTCACGGGAAAAACAAGGAAAATTAACTCGTTACGTGACTGCACAGTTGACTGCACGTCTACTGCATGAAGTAATTAAAATTGGACCAATCGAAATGCTCGATACAAAGCAATATGATACTAGCCAATCAGATTCTTGGAAACGGAACAAGCTTTTGGGAGCCGTTGCGTAGACGGACTATACCGGCGGTTTTGTCCGTCTGCGAAGCAGGCTACAATGCCCCTAGCCTCTAAAACAATAGCAACTGCTACCAGTAGAATTACAAGCTTACGAGAGCTGCTACACTACCGTATTACATTCGGAAATAATAAATTGCTACAAAATTAAGTCCACTGGTGGTGCTTTAATCAAAGTGGCAGAACAGGCTGAAAATGAACAGATTCCATTAATCGAGTTTCACGTCAAACTTTGCAACTTTGGCGTTTTACCCTTTACAGTCAAATTCAATCCGGATTAAAAGCGAATTTGGTGATCATGATTATCTCTTTAAAGAGACGGAGTCCCCATATGCATTTGGACGCGATTTGTCGCTTGTTTTCGAGAGCTAACAGCGCTAAACTGTAAACAGGGACTAAACAGTTTAACAGGGTTTTGCACAATGGCGCGCTATGGCGTCATCCGACTACGTCATTTACGTATGTCCTCTTTTAAAACACGAGCATTAGCCGATGAGCCCCCGAGAATTTCTGCAGCTTAGTCATAGTTGTTGCAAACAGTCATAATAGCTTCTTGTGGATTGAAACATGAAATCAACTTTATTCTGTAACAGGTTTTAGACATCCATGACCTATTGAAACTTTATCATTGCATTAGATGTAGCTTCTGAATCAAAGTCATGTGAGTCAGATGTGCCTGATATGGACAATTCGAGAACTGCCAGCAAATGAGAAGTACAAGTGGCAAGAAACTTGCAGCCCTTCGCGCTCTGCTCTTTCGTAGTCTTGGAAACGGCTCATCAAGAGATGAATGAAGAGAGTGAAACAAGACCACGCCAACTTTTACAACACAAAATCTTTGCTTTCTCTGAAACAGTCTTGTTGCAGCGAATCTTTGACAGTTTTGCTGAGTTCAGCGTAGAAAGGTTGGAATCTCAAGAAAAGCGAGTTCCCAACACGACCAGAACTCAGAAAGAAGGGTTGCAACCGTGGATAGCTGGTTCGCCCTGTATTGTTTATCGTCAACACGGTGATGTGAGAACACTGACTACACTGGCTACACTCGCTACAGTGACTACACCGACTACACCGACTACACTGACTACGCTGACTACGCTTACTACACTAGTTACACTGACTACGCAGACTACACCGAATACACTCTCTACACAGACTACACTGACTACATTGATTACACGGACTACACTGACTACACGGACTACACTGACTACACCGACTACACTGATTACACTGACTACACTGACTACCTGGACTACACGGACTACACTGACTACACGGACTACACGGACTACACGGACTACACTGACTATACTGACTACACCGACTACACTGACTACACTGACTACACCGACTACACTGACTACACTGACTACACTGACTACACTGACTACACCGACTACACTGACTACACCGACTACACTGACTACACCGACTACACTGACTACACTGACTACACCGACTACACTGACTACACCGACTACACTGACTACACCGACTACACTGACTACACTAGATTTTGTCTCCACTCCACAGTAATGCTGGGTAACTACAACTGTCATTACACATCTCATGTTAGACTAATATATGTCCCCATGTAAGCTCGCAGGCTTCTTGTCAGTTAGGCTGGGGAACTACAACTGTCATTACACATCTCATGTTAGACCTATATATGTCCCCATGTAAGCTCGCAGGCTGTTTGCCAGTTAGGCTGCCAGTTAGGCTAGGGAACTACCACTCTGTCATTACACATCTCATGTTAGACCTATATATGTCCTCATGTAAGCTCGCTGGCTGTTTGCCAGTTAGGCTGGGGAACTACACATTCATATTACATTAAACTCAGTAGATACTAGTAGTATCGCTAAGTCAAAACAATCTAGTTTATAGATAGTCTGGACTGGCTGAGATACCAGAACAGAGACGCGGAACATGGCACTATTTTCATCCAACGCAAAATATTTGATAGTATCCAACTCGGCCTACAATTACGTCATACTCTGATTTAAATCAGGAGCCAGACAGGCGAAAAATACAAGGCAAGAAACTTCACACGGAAATACATAACAAATAGAATGGCCTAGACATAGATTAGCGGAGACGGATGAAAATTCGAAAACTACCAGAGCTGAGCGACCGCTTACAAAACAAATGCGATCAGACGGAGGCCAGAAAAAACCTGCTAGAAAAAACCCCTGTGGGGAAAAAATGTACAGGAAATCTGGGTAGGAACCATGGCTCAAGCTCTAACAGGTTAGAAGCCCATCCTCCAAGGTATTCAGAAAGTGAAAACGCCTATCTAACCAAGGAATAACATCTGAAAAAGAACTAAACAAACAAACATTAACGAAGCGCAGAACGCGGTTGGTTCTGAGGCCTAGATAACTACCACGTGTTATACCCAGCCTTATATACCCCTGTATCACTACCCATGATTCCCCGGCCTGGAACCCAGGCCCTGTTGTATCTCGTGCCGACAAAATAGTTATTTCAGCCAACTTCGCGTGCTCAGCCGTCGGAAATAACATTTACACTGACTACACAGACTACACCGAATACACTCTCTACACTGACTACACTGAATACACTCTCTACACTGACTACACGGACTACACTGACTACACTGACTACAATGACTACACGGACTACACGGACTACACTGACATACACCGACTACACTGACTACACTGACTACACCGACTACACTGACTACACTGACTACACTGACTACACTGACTTACACCGACTACACTGGCTACACGGACTACGCTGACTATAAGTATTCCAACAACCCATGCCTCACCATGTTATAAAACATAATTTCTGAAGTTGCATACAACACCCCCCATAAGGCTGTCCATATTTTTTAGTAACCCCCCCCCCCCCATTACGCTTCTCAATATGACATAACCCCTCCCCACAATCTTGCCAACCACCCCCATGCACTAATAAATGAAAGCCCCCTAATCGACTAAACTTCCTACAGTGAATACATCGGACTACACTAACTACACTGCCTAAACCAACTACATTGATCTAACGCATCGTATGGAATTTGTTAAATACTGTTGAAAGATATGATCAGTTATGACGATAAGTGTTGTTCTATTAACGCGGTTTCGGTCTTTGGGAGAAAACGAAAGCAGTTTGCGAAATGTACGACCCCATATAATAGACCCCCCTTGGTTAATAAGAGGTATTTACAAACATTTCAAGGTTTATCAGTTCTTTTTTGCGGAGGTGGAGACGCTTTCTTTGCTCGCTTGTTTTTTGCTCCCAACCACAGAAAGATTTGAGATCATTATTGTTCGTCTACCAAAAGTTGTAGGGTCTGGCCTTGGTATTTTATCAGTAGTTCTTCTTTTACATGTCTCAGCAAATTTTGTATGCGAAAAAACAAGGCCTAGTTTTTCACTTGCAAACTGCCCCACAAAGCCACCAAAATAATCTAGTTTGATGCTAATGATTTTCGAGAAAGATTACAAAAAGCAAGATTCTCAAACTATTTTGAACTCAAATAAGTTCGCGCGCTGTTTCCACAGTTTACATTTGACTAATAGCAAAAGCTGTTCAAGAATTATTCAAAATTAATTTATTCACAAGTTTCTCCAGGTGTGAAACTTTTTCAAACCACGTTTTGCTGCAAGAGTCGTCGAAGTAATAGATCGAGGAAGTGTTTCTTGTTGGACGCAAAGCTATAATGTTTCAGAGAGCGTGTATGTTACGGACGAACATGCATTATGGTTTTCACTTTGTCTGGAAATGCAAGCTTGAGGTAAGTTGAGGAGATTAAGAGTCTTTAGTTCAAATTCGCCGAACCACAAGGTTCCACAACGGTCAGTTTAATATTTCCTGTCATGTGGATTATTCCTTTCTTCGTTATTTGCCTGAGACTTAATTACAGTGTTAATTAATGTTCGTTTGGTGGTTAACATTGCTCTTCGTAAAGCTAGGAACTTGATGTTTGGTAGTGTATTTATTTGCAAACTTGAAAGAAAGCGAGTGCACAATACTCAAATTAACATTGAATATTAATTTATGGAATTTTGTGCATAATTACAAATCCTGTAGTGCAAGCCCTAACAAGTCTTCTCAAAAACCCCAGCTTTGTCCAACTAATAGCCCTTTTCAATGTATCCGATTTGTCCAAGATGCAGAAATTTATTTTCTTTTTTCCAATAGTTTCTGGGAATTTTAAGAAAGATGAATCAAGCGATAACAGGATTGGAAAAGATCTCCTTGGCTTCACATCAATAAGTGAGTATACATTTTTCATTCAATTTTAGCAGCATCTTGATCTTTAGGAAGGCTCTCGCCTGTTTGAATGATGATCGTTTCCCCGGCACTAGAGGTCTCCCAGCTCGAGTCTCCCTTGGTGGTCTTATACATAAAAATCATTTTTTTTTGTTAAACAACTGTTTGAGTCAGATTTGCTATCAAGGTAAAGGAATCCACGGCCTGACTTCAAAAATGGGTTCTTTCAGGTCACGTGGGGCACTTGTTAATGATCAACCAAACCCCAAAGTTAAAAAGGGGCATTATTACAGGCACGATAACGTAATAATGAGTGACTCCAGAGGCATGCAGTTAAGTTTATTCTGTCTATAAGTAAATTACCGAGGAGGCAAACCTCTAAAAACAGTGTTTTGAGTCATATCTTTCTTGAAAATGGGAATCCACCAGTTAATATATTAAATATTAAATTCTCCGACTTGGAACGATTTTCAAGGACTCCTGCAAAGTATAATATTGAAATGTGTTGCATTGTGTCTAGTTTGTAAGCACTCTTTTGATTGTAAACAACGGTTTTTTATGGACGTTGCTATGTGAAAATTAGCTACCAGCATTCAGATCTCTTAATTTAAGAACACAAACAATGTGAAATTAGAGCAAAGTTGTTTAAAAATAAATTTGTCTCCAAGATGATCAGAGATTCTAATTTTACAAACCTGTGAAACTCACCAGTGACGAAGAACGAACAAGACAAAAAAGAACCTTGAAAGAACTTGTCGTGGGAGGCAGGGTGTTCGTCGGATGAGCGGGTCAATTATTTTCCAAATAGGAAAGATGTTGCTGTTCTCCAAAATAACTCTGTGCTTCACGCGAATAGAACTGTAACTCGATTACCCTTCGTTGATCCGCCATCGCTTGCTAATACGCCAGCCAGTAAGTAAATTAGGTCTTACGTTAGAACATGATTTGTACAGTTCTTATTTCCTCAAAAAGATTTGATCCTGTGTCCAATGAATCACATTCTTCATCTGATTTACTGTCAGGGGCATATTACTTTAATTTGCATTTCACATTTGTGAAAATTAGAAATTAGTTATTTATTGGGTTGTTTTCTTTAACAGACTCTCGACGATCTCACTGACGATGCAACGACATACAAAAGCTTGGTAAAGAACTCCTCTTAATGTTGGCAATTGGTGAGTGCAGTTTCTTTTTATCTTAGATTTCCCTTCTAAAATTTTAATTCCCTTATAGAACTTACGATAGTGGCGTAAGCATCACTGCTTAATGACACGGCGTTGTGAAAATTAAAACTTACGTGACACTGTTACAGGTTTTTTCTGACGTGTTTACGGGTCAATTCTGACAAAATCATTCTCTTGTGTTTGTTATCGTGCACAAATTGCTCCCACATAATTATTACGAATTTGAATGTAGCGAAGAAAAAAAATGTTTAGAATTGGAAAATTTTAATAGTTGTGCTTTTGAATAAGATTATGAAATTTGAGATCCCCCCTTAGGGGTGTGGCCGGCGAAAGGGGAGGGGGTTGGGGGACGGTTGGTGAGGGTCATAGCCAGTTTCATATGGGAGTACACCAGTTTAAATCCAAATTATGTTTCGAGTAGAAGCTAACGAAAAGAAAAACAGCTCACTTGTTGTCCTGCTACTATTTTGATGCAACACCAAATTCTCACAATTTGCATGCAAACAAGGTGTTGAAATAGTACAAGAGAAAATCATATATTGAGGTTAGAATTGTTAATGGATCGTACATGTTCTATCTGGAAATTGGAATTTACAATTCTTTTAATTGCGATGTTCTCTTGAAACAAGAAAGATTTCTGTATTTGCTGTAAGGGGGCTCCTAACACTAACTATTTTATAAACAAATCAAATCAGAACATAACACGACTTGTGCCTGCAGTTAGAAGTTTTTTGGGGGCTCTTTAAAACCTTGAATTGTTTGAAAAAAACAAAGTTATGCTTGGCTGAACAAGCTATTCAATATAGGCATTTATTAACGTGGAATTTAATTAAACAATTGTCTACTTCATAAAAACCATTTTACATATAGAGAATCCCCTGTTTAAGTAATTTAAAGGGAACCTCCACTCTAACAGAAAATTTGCCGATTCTTTGAATGAAACGGAATGCTAAATGGAGCTTCTTTGGGGATTCTTTATATGTAAAATGGTTTAATGAAGTAGACAATTGTTTAATTAAATTCCACGTTAATACATGCCTATAGAAAAAGCACTTCATCCACAAAATTGTTTACTCTGTCATTAATGTACGCAGGAAATCATTTATTCTCAATGAAGTTAAAGGGAAAAAATTTCCTCAATGTAGTACTCGTTATCTGAGTAAGAAACAGAAATGGAGAAAGTTCTTTCAAAGAGTAATATTTCTGTTGAATCCAAAACCTCGTTCCCAGCGCTTGCCCTTGTAATTTGGACTCCTTTTAACCCTGAATAAACTAAAAATATTGCTTACAATTAAATTTATTTGTGATGTTCTTTTCAGCCTTGAATGCAGTAAAACTATTGCTTAATATTAAATTTATTTGTGGTCTTTCCTTCCAGGTTCGAAGATAAACAGAAAATCCAGTGGAGTCATCAGCGAGGAAAGCAAGGCAAAGGAGAGCAGATGAAAAAGCATTTTGGCAGTAAACTGATCGTATTGAATACCACGCTTTGGCCGAATAAAATTCGTAAAAAACTAAGTCATTTCGCAATCAAGAAAATTTAAAAATGTGAGCGGAAAAAAACTAAGTCTTTTGGCGGGAATCGTTTTGCGTTTAAGTGATATTGCGCTTTTAAAAGGGACCAAAATAAGTCGAAAAAAAAAACTAAGTCTTTTGGCGGGAAAATTGTTCTTGGAAAAAAAAGTCTGCGTTTTGAATAGTGTTTGGTTTTGAGTCAAAAATATACTAAGTCTTTTGGCGGGAAAATCTTGCATTATACAATGGATTTTTCCCATCAAAAGTAAAAGTATTCTTTGATTTCTGACTAAACTCTGTCCAAAATCAGCAGAATTTTTTTTCTTTTCGGCAACCCTCCATAGGCAAAATATGGTCTTAGAGATAGCCTACATTTCGACTAGTTACCAGGCCCCTTTTAAAAGCGCAATATTTTTTATTTCATTTGTATAATCTTAAGACAAAAGAGAAATAAAAGAAGCAATGAAGTTCAGTTGTAAAATATTTTATTGTTTTGTAGCATTAACTAATTTACAAGTTTTATTAAAGCAAAACGTATTTATAACACTTGTTGTATAACTTATTTATAAAGGTATACAATATGAAAGTGAACTACATTTCTAACAATGAAAATATAACATTCATGTGTAAGCTAATAAGAAAAATGCTAAGTCAAAAACTAAATGCGACAAAAGCAAGAATGCTAAGTCGAAAACTACGTGTAAAGAACTTAATTCGGGCTAAAAGTTACCACGAAATGCGTAATTTGAAGACTGAAAAATATTAATGGAACTAAGACTAAATACGACAAAAGCAAGAATGCTAAGTCGAAAACTATGAACAGAACTTAATTCAAGCTAAAATTTACCACGAAATGCGCAATCTGAAGACTGAAAAATATTAATGGAACTAAGACTAAATACGACAAAAGCAAGAATGCTAAGTCGAAAACTATGAACAGAACTTAATTCAAGCTAAAATTTACCACGACATGCGCAATCTGAAGACTGAAAAATATTAATGGAACTAAGACTAAATACGACAAAAGCAAAAATGCTAAGTCGAAAACTATGAACAGAACTTAATTCAAGCTAAAATTTACCACGAAATGCGCAATCTGAAGACTGAAAAATATTAATGGTACTAAGACTAAAGACTGCTTATATTTTTACGTCTACGAATCGATATCACTAAGAAAAGCAATTAAACTGGCTTAATAAGTTTTGCTTTTGATTCAAGTAAACTTTTGCTCCGGTTTTAAATTTTTTCCCGTTTACAAGTCTTTGCAAAAATGAAACTGTCAAAGATCTAGGTCCGTTAAATATAAATTGAATGCGTACCCAAGTTTTGAAACGGAAAAGACCTACACGTTAAGGTTTGGCAAAGAAGTAAAGAAGTTTGCAAACGAATTAATTAAAAAAAACTGGGTTTAATTCGCTAAAACAATATATACGAGTCTTGGTTCATAAACATAGGTCCGCATTTGCGTTTTGGTAAAGAAAAAAATTATAGTAGAATTCTCCTTGCAATTGATTGCTATACGTTTCTTGTAACATTAGTTTGGCGAATTTTGAAAATTTAGAATTTAAAAAAATTCTTGCGCCATATTTGCTTCTTGATCAGTCTTTGGAATAATTTGTATCCATAAATTTGTCTCGATGCACAGTAATTAAATTATTGACCTTTACCTAACGATGAACATTGGTCAGAGAAAAGCCTGTTCCAGAATGAACTTCATGGCATCATCCATGTCTCCTCCACAGAGGTCCATGTAAATCAGTCTTCAAGGTCCAGCAAAACCCGAAGCAAAGAGGTCACTCTGAAACAAAAAGAAAAACTTCATGTCAGCACCTTTACGGCGACTTGGTTGGGTGCAACAAATACTTGTAATGCAGAACAAATTGTACAAATACACACAGTTACCTGCGGCGAAATAATAACACTTAGTTTTTTCGCATTGTTGACAAAAGCGCGTTTGCATAACAGATTTTCGTGTTTGTAATTAGTACGTTGAACAAATTAGCCATGTGGTTCTCCAAAGTGTAAAAGGCAAAAAGAAAACGGTAACTTTGTAAAATTAATCGATTCTTCACTAATTATCTGCGACGATCTACATTGGGAAATAATTTCACCTGCGTTTTGTTAAAATTCTTATAATTTCCCTCGCCTAAAGGGTCGGGAAATTATAAGAATTTTGACAAAACGGGTGTGAAATTATTTCTTATTTCAATCGTCACCATTTGATTACTCAAACTAATTTGGTTGAATTTTCTCGATATAAAAGCTGTTTACCATCCAGAGGACGCGTGGCTAATTTGCATTATAATTTGAAAACAACATGGCGGCTATAAATGTCGAGTGCGGCCTATTGAAGGTCGTTCAAGGTCACCCAAATCGCGAAAAGGGGACTTTAGTTTCTTTCGAGCGTTCAACACCAACAAGATGTAAAATTCATCAGCTGTCATTTTTCCACGAAGAAAAATAACCATGACCACGACAATTTGTGTAGACGACCCCACAAAATAGACCCTATACTAGGAAAACCAATTTAAAATCTTTTCTACGACTTGTTTTCTTGTTAAAGGTTACTGTAGATCTTCAGGGGCGTCTTCTGAAAAATCATTCGTATGTTCGTCGATATGTTATAACCTTAGAAAAGTATACATCATCTTAAGGCTAATAATATTTAGAATCAGATGACAATTTTTTTTAGATTTGATTTAACGGTGAGCGCGCACAAGCCTTCAAACGCAAAACTGACACTATTTGCTAAAACTGAATTACCTGCCTTCCTGCTCGCACGTACGACCAAACAAACTGCACAATGTCAATCAGTTGGTGATAGAGTACAAAAGAGTGAGGCTTTTTCGATATTCCAAATACTTCTCCTTTTACGCGCTCCCATGTGACGAAGGTCGGTAAATATTCAATTCGCCAACTTCAAACTAGATTTTGAATTTTTCTCGGCAACCAATCGGAATATCGAAAAAGCCTCACACCCTTTTTTACTCTATAACCTACTGATTGGCATTGTGCAGTTTATTTGGTCGTACGTGCGAGCAGGAAGGCAGGCAATTCAGTGAAGGAAATAAGGGCAGTTTTGCGTTTGAACGCTTGCGCGCGCTTACCATTAAATCAAATCTTAAAAAAATATTTCTTCTGATTCTACATTTTATTAGCTTTACGGTGATATATAATTTTCTATTGTTATAACAAAAGCGACGCCCATACAAATGACACCCCTTAAGGTCTACAGTAACGTCAATGCCTTTTCGAACGTAGTTGGTCATCCAAGATTTCAAGCTTTAAAAATTTTAAAGAAAGAAGTTTGCACGGCGATTAGATGGACGATTCCGTTGACAATCAGCGGTTCCAAATTGTCCGCGTCAGCTACTGAAAAAGTTACGGATATTTTAATCAACAGTTAAACGACGCTTTAAATTAATTTTCGCGCGCAAAAGGCTAAGGCAAAAGGCAAAAAGGCAAGATAAATGTAATGGTAATTAAGTTCTGAACTCACCACTTTGGTTAATTGAGCTGCAAAGCATTTTCCGTCTTCCTTTGGTCAACTTGACTGATCACGAGGCACCACAGCAATACAGATCTACAAAGCAATCAAGAAAACAACGTAAGCACAGCATATCAAAGTATAATGCCATAGCTTGCCACCTCTAGAATACAATGAACGGTATCGTGCGAATGGATGGCTTTTATCGTTACATGCATGTTCAATATACAAGGCTACCTTCTCCGTGCAGAACAGAAAAACGATCAAAAATTAACAGTCAATTACACTAGGAAGAGAGGAGCAGGGACGCCAAAAACGAGTCTGATTTCTTGGTTCTTAAAGTCGGAGATGTGAATTGCAATTGGAGCCATAAATTTCGAAATTATTGGGAGGCATTATTCCCAAATATCGGGTTTACCTTGGTGTAAGAACCTGAGACCTTATCTTTGTTTGTGAGCTATCGTATTTGTGTTCTATATTGTTTCGAGGTTCTTTGTTGTCTTGTTCGTTCTTTGGTTTGCGTCACTGGTGAGTTTCACAGGTTCTTACACCGAGGGTAAGCCGAAATATCACAAATTCTTATAACTAACATTACAAAAATGCATGCAAATCGTAACGGAGAAATAAGATTTTTATCTTGAAAAAAGAAGAGTTCAAATTACCTGTCGTGCGTAATCGTGTCATTTATCACTCCACTGGAATCTCCGCGGTTTTACCGTCATTTCTTAGTCCTGGAAAAAGATGAAATAGTTTAAACGACTAATTAAAAAAAATTGTTTTAATCTTTGGTTTGTTTCAAAAACATGCGCCCACCTCGGCCACACCTTTGTTTTTACATACGGGACTATTAGTATATAATAAAACTCGAA
Source organism: Blastomussa wellsi (assembly GCA_947652115.1). Classification (NCBI taxonomy): domain Eukaryota; kingdom Metazoa; phylum Cnidaria; class Anthozoa; order Scleractinia; family Plerogyridae; genus Blastomussa; species Blastomussa wellsi. The sequence goes on along the minus strand of OX393563.1, from coordinate 24,829,952 downwards.
GCTTTTCAACACGTAAACGATCACCGTGAAACTGCTAAAGATAATTTAACAGACTCCAAATAACACAGCTTGCGGTGTTGCAATACAGTTTTCCTTCACCATAAAATTTTAACAATTTCGATTGTGCATCGAAAATGGCGGATAAAAGGCGAGGCTGACTAGAGCCCTTCAAGTCTAAAATTTAAAGTAAAATTCTCCTTTCTTTTTGCCATACGTTTCTTTAAAAATACGTTTGGAGAATTTGGTGATTTACCCAGACAATTAAGTTGAAAATTTTCTTTATCACTTATTTGCTTGAAAGTGTATTGATTTTGTACGAGAGAAATTAGGTCACGATTGATCAGTCTTTGGAATTTGAAATGCTTGAACAATTTGTACCTATAAATTGGACTCGCTATGAAAAAAATAAATTATTGTCATTTACCTAACAAAGCACAAGGAGTAGTGGAAACCAACATGATCCAGCAATCATCTGTCCTTCACATTGCCCAGGATTGTCCATTAGTGCAGCCGTCTGTTATTACCTAAGGTGGAAAAATAGAAAAACATTAATTAAGTTAACACATTTCAATTTTGTTGGAAAAATGAACACAACGGTCTGAATTTAATAACAAATCAGTTCCACCCAAAAAGGAAATAGACGGTGATTTATTCATAGTTGCATGTGGCGAATTAACACTTTAAGTGTTAGTATTGTCAGGAATTTATTCACGATATTCATGTTACAAATTAGCCAAGATTTTTTCCAAAGGGTGTAAGGTAAAAAGAAAACGATCGTTTTGGAAAATCGATTCCTTTCCAGTTATCTGTTCACGACTAAATCAAATATCGGGGAGAAACATCATATTGTATGAACAGACAATTTGCAACAGAATGATTGTTCAGTGTTCTGCTTTTAACTACAAGAGATGTTTTTATTTCGTTTTGGCATTCTATCACAGCTAGGCCGATTGACGCAGATGAAAAGCATTTAGTGTAATCCTACAGGGTAGGTATCAGTAAACAAAGTCAGATTAAAATAGAGTAAAACTTTGTTGCCATGGCAACACTGGAAGAGGCCAAAGGCAACCCAAAGTTGACATAGCTTGGCTAAAAACTTAAAAACTACTCGGTGAAAGTAATTCTGATATATTTTTGTTCAATTGACAGGAGAAACACTTTTACAATAGGTTTCAGAGCCACCTTAAATTTATGCAAAAATAACGTAGCTCTGAAACCTATCGACAGAATATTTTACACATGCAGAAACGTTCCCTTCGTCGACTTAACAAAAATAAGTAAGAAACTTCTGAGTTCTTACAACGCTTTGGAACAAGAAAAGTTAAATTTCCACTGCAAAGTACTTTGACAAATTGTGCAGTTCTTACCTTGAGAAGTCTTAAAAGCGGCCATCTTCCTTGTCATACAATCCCTTTCTCCGAAGCACGTGCTCAATCGTTTGCCCAAAACAAAGTACTTTTTGGAGATATTTGTGCTTCGTTCCCGGTCCCAACGTAAGAACGCTCCCAAACTGAACCCCTGGTCCTTATCCGTAACCATAAGCGAAGGCAAAGGATCATTTCCGATAGTTAGAATCCTGAAGATTTATGGTAAACGTTCAGTGAAGGACACAACGAGATATCTGTTTCAGCATATGTATAATTTACAATTTAAATTTTCAAATATTTGCTACCATGCACCGAATGGCTGCTTTCGTGCGTGCGATCATTTGATTGGTTTGCTTTCTCATTGTTGTAAGTGCACGAAAGACTGGTCATTCTACGGAAAAAGTAAGTGAACCTTGAACAAATTGCAACAGAATTTCCAATAGTGCCAAATGAATATCTTTATGTGCCCGCCCTAGTCCACCAAAATCTACTTGGGGGAAAACAGTTAATTTACTAATACTAATTTGCATAATTGAAAAAAAAAATCAAAAATTGGCCATTTTGGCCACTTTAAAATAAACGATGATGAGTCAAAGACTACTACTACTACTAGTATAATTTCTAAGCCATATAATTTGGTTTTATCAACTGGGTTGATAATGTCAATTGGCCACCGTAAAGAGATTCAAGAGCTGACGTTTCGAGCGTTAGCCCTTCGTCGGAGCGAATCAAGGAATTGTGCGTCGTGTGTCTTTATATACAGAAAGATGGAGCTTCGCTATTGGCTGGTGCCTGGTAACGTGAAAACTTCGGAATAAATTAGTTGAATGAAAAGCGTTCGTTGATACCGTGAGGATTAAGAGTGCCGATTTGAAAAATAAATTTTTGTTCTAGAGTTTTACGGCTTTCCGTGTTTCCTTGGTGAAGGGAAAGGCCGCAGACTGCCATATGTTGCTTAGAATGATTTGGGAGATTGAAGTGTCTCGCGACCGGTTTCGATGCATTTTTGTCGTCTTTCTCTACGTCACGAAGGTGTTCTCGGAATTGGTCGCCAAGTCGTCTCCCTGTTTCGCCGATGTATAACTTTTTGCAAAGAGTGCAAGTTATACAGTAGATGGCATTGGCTGAGGTACAGGTGAAATGATCAGTGATTTTTATAGATCGCTTGGGTCCCGATATTTTGTCAACGTTGTGAATGAAAGGGCATGTTTTGCATCGTGCGCGAGCGCATTTAAAAGTTCCGGGTTG
>OX393563.1:24770032-24827137 GCA_947652115.1 Blastomussa wellsi | reverse complement strand
GATTATCGAGGCGGGGTTACCAAGGAGTTTTTTAACGGTCGTGTGTCGTGACGAGCGTGTACTGGCACAATGGAGATCTTATTACCTTGGATTTTTTAAAACAAACGGCCGCTTGGCATCGATGGCAGAACCTGGACTGAGTTGTTGTTGAGTTAAAATGAAACTTGAACATCTCTTCTTGGAATTCGCGATGGATTTGAGGCCGTTTGACCATTTTAAGCTGGGATTTTTCGCTTGGCTCGTCGGGCGTTCCGAACTGGAGTGTGCAGCCTTGTTCTTTTCTTTGTAGTGGGGAACCCACAAAGCGATAACTCGCCTAAATGGCCAAGAATCGGCAAAATAAGCGTTCAGACAAGAATAAAAACACAGTGAAAGTAAGGTAAGGCAATTTTATTTACGATTTGGCAGTATTTCGGTTTGCTAAAAGGTGTTGTAAAATATGCCCATACAAACTCTTATATTTTTGCCATGACAGCTATTATGCAATATGATCCTGATCACAACGTGAGCTTGGGCTGCCTGTGTATCGAGCCATCCTGGGAACGGCATTCTCGTCCCCATAGCCCTTTTCGTTTCTCTTAGCCGGCAGGGCCTTGGCACCAACATACAATGTCCAGTCCGAGATTTCCGGACTTCATGTATATGGCATTGATGTTTCTACATGTTGTGTGTTGTAAGAAGGCGGACGGCGAACATTTTGACTTCCGTTTAAGATTTCTTTGTTCCTTACAGCCAATAAAATAATTCGATTTTTTTTGAAAATCATATGTCCCCCAGAGCCCTTCGTTTTTCGCAAATGATCCCAGACCTCCGCATTATCCAAAGAAACTAGTTTCCCTGGGCTTTCCGTCTTGTTTGGTGGATGATAAAGTAACAGATCGAGCGATTTGAAGGGTAAATATTCCTTTATACTGTTCTTGCTTTCTTGTTTTAGGCTAGTCAGTGTGTATGGCCCCCAAGTACTCCATAATCAGCACATCAGATGCAATTCATCACGGTTTTGTGTAATAGTTAGTTCCAGTCTGTTTTTAAGCACTTAATTCTCTGCAGTCCCGGGGAAAATGTTGCCACCTTCCTTCAGCTCAAAAGCAGCTGGCCCAAACCTTTTTGAACATTATAATCTTCAACTTTACGCCACACCGTATACTGTATTTTCTGGCAAGCGAGGATTGCCCACGAAATAAACCGAAACTCTGTCATGCACTCTCGGTAAAAAAAAACAGCGGAAGTAAGAACGAGAAACTGAAAGTCGTCGTGTTTCTGAGTAAAAAAAGAGCTATAGCAGTGCTGGTCAAAATAATTTTTACATTTACTGGTTTTTAATTAAGCTTCAAAACGTCACGGTAAATTAAATTCATTTCAATGCATAATATCCCGGGGGGCTTACAATCGGATGTGTTAATTATATTTCAGTTTGTAGGTAGATGGGCCTATTACTGGGGGAGGTTATACGTGGGGGTCGGGGGAGGGGGAGGCTTATGAGCGGCAGCTTGCGGTATATTAATAATTACTGCAGCAAATAATGAAACAAATTAAGCAAGTCACGCTAGTCACGCAGGGAATCGGTTAATCGGTCGCGAGACACTTCAATCTCGCAAATCATTCTAAGCAACATATGGCAGTCTGCGGCCTTTCTCTTCAACAAGGAAACACGGAAAGCCGTAAAACTCTAAAACAAAAAATTATTTTTCAATTCGGCACTCTTAATCCTCACGGTATCAACGAACGCTTTTCATTCAACTAATTTATTCCGTTGTTTTCACGTTACCAGGCACCAGCCAATAGCGAAGCTCCATCTTTCTGTATATAAAAAAACACACGACGCACAATTCCTTGATTCACTCCGACGAAGGGCTAACGCTGGAAACGTCAGCTCTTGAATCTCTTTACGGTGGCCAATTGACATTATCAACCCAGTTGATAAAACCAAATTATATAGTCTGTAACGGATTGTGCATTCTTTACACGCCCCTCCGTCCGCCCTTCTCGAGCGGCCTGCTCCTTTCGCTACATTCGTACCTCTCCTTCTCTATTCTTCTTTTCCGTCTCTCCCTCCTTGCCTTCCCTCCACCCCCATCAATCCCTCCCCCATTTGCTTTCCCCCAATCTCCATTTCCCGCCTTCCTGGTAAGGCGCTAGAGATAACCGTGCTACCAGTAGCTCGTGGCCTCGCCGCTCGAGCAACGCGCTCTTTCACTTATTTTTGCCTACACTTTATCTTAACATAAAATTCGTGCAGTTAACGAAAGGTGGGTTCACATACACAATATCTTATTGAATGTATTGGCACATTACTTCTACAGATAGCTGTACAAGAATGGAAAGTGTCGAAGAGTACCTAGACGTCTTAACCGTCGGTATCACTATTGCGATATTTCTCCTCAACACCTATAGATATGACAAGGCCATTGCAGTATTTAAAGAGTGCTTGGTGATCTTAAACAGTGATGGGACGAACACGATACAAGTGCTTCTCAGTGTGCATAAGCAGCTAACGTTGTTTGTTTATAGTAGGCTTGGAACGGCGTATTACTTCACACGTGACTTACCAAGCGCCATCGACTGCTATGACAAGGCTCTAGAACTCGCTAAAGAAATGGGAAACGCAAAAGGAGAATGCACGAATTATGGCAACCTTGGAAGTGCGTATCTCAAAGCTGGGGAGTACGTAAAGGCCATTGAATGTTCTTATAATGCGATTGAAATCAGCCGAGTGATTGGAAACAGACGAGAAGAGAGTATCAACAATGGTAATCTTGGAAGCGCTTACCAGTGCCTGGGAGAGTATTCCAGATCCCTGGAATATCACAAGAAGTCACAAGAAATTAACAACGAACTTGGTGACTTTAGAGCAGAGGCGCAAGACTATAATAATATTGGCGATGTGCACAAAAGTCTTGGTGCGTCAGAGAAAGCCATTGGATATTACGAGAAAGCTATTCTCCTGAAACGCCAAATAGGAGACCTACGCGGGGAATGCAGAAACGCTGGTAGTCTTGCAGAGTTTTGCTCGTCTTTGGGTAAATTTAAAAAAGGTGAACTTTATCAGGTAAGAGCACTTGGGATAAGCAAAGTAATTGGAGACAGACAAGAACAACGAAGACATGAAAGTAATCTTGGGGTTCTTTACGATTCTCTTGGGGAATACACGAAAGCAAAAGAATGCCACGAGAACGCTCTTCAAATTTCAAGGGAGATCAGAGATGTGAAACAGGAGGCTGTGTCTCTTGGTAATTTAGGATCTGCTTATGCACGACTAAGTGAGTTTTCAATAGCCATTGAATGTCATACAAAGGCTCTTGAAATAAGGCAAAGAATCGGAGACAAACGTGGCGAAGCAACGCACCTTGGTAACCTTGGTACTGTTTACCATGCTATTGGTCGATACGATCAAGCTGCAGAGCATCACGGGAAAGCTCTGCAAATCCATCTGGATCTTAAGGACAAAAAGGGAGAAGGAGTGAACTATGGAAATCTTGGCGTGGTTTTCCACTCTAGAGGCGAGTACTTAAAAGCCATAGAATATCATAACAAGGCACTTCAGATCAGGAAAAATATAGGGGACAAGCGTAACGAATGCGGCGACTACACAAACATCGGAGCAGCCTATCAATCGCTAAGCGATTATTCCAAGGCCCTACAGTATCACGAAAAAGCGCTGCAACTCAGAAAAGAAACCGGAGACCAGGTTGGTTTGGTCAGTAGTTACGGTAACCTTGGAAATGTTTACCATTGTCTTGGTGAACACACCGAAGCTGTCAAGAGCTATGAAGAAGCTCTTGAGATGAGCGTCAGGATCGAAGATAGGTCATCGGAGACAATTCTGTACGGGAATATCGGGACAGCGTATACGGCCCGTGGTGATTATGACAAAGCTCTGACGTATATTCAGACGGCACTTCTATTAGCTACAGAGCTCAATATGAAGAAGGAGGAAGGAACACAATACAGAAGTCTTGCCTATTTATTTCGCCTTCAAGGGGAATACACAAAATCTGTAGAAAACAGCAAGAGAGCCCTTGACATCCACAAGGAAATTGGCGATAAATATGGAGAAGGTGACTGCTACGGAAACCTTGGTGCCGTGTATGAGTCTATTGGCGAGTATACATTGGCAATAGAAAATCACCAGAAGGCTTTTGAAATTACTAAAGAAATAGGTGACAAGAATGGGCAAGGCATGGCTTGTGCCAAATTAGGTCTGTGTCTTGCCTGGAAGGGAGACATTTCCAAAGCGTTGCATTATTTGTCAGAAAGCATTGACATGTACGAGAGCGTCCGAAGCCTTCTTGGCGACAAAGATCATTTTAAAGTCTCTTTCAGTGACAGAACCATTTTCCCTTACAAGCTACTCGTTTGCCTATTATGCCAAGAAAAGGGGAATGTAAACAAAGCCCTGCACACGGCCGAACTAGGCCGTGCTAGAGGCCTTGCAGATTTGATGTTAAAACAGTACTTCGTCCAAGAAGGTGGCCACGGAGAACTGAGAATTTCTGATATTGAAACAATGCCACTGAAAAACGACTGTACTGTTCTTTTTCTCTCTTATCACGTACACGAGCTTTTCTTCTGGGTGATGAGACCAAATCAGAAGGTCGTATTTAGGAAAGTATCAAAGGACACGTTGGAAGAAGTTACCCAGCGTATCAAAGGCGTGAATGTGGAAACCCTGTTTGAATCCATGCTAGATGTAACATATGCACAGTACAAGTTTGGACGGGGTGTTGACATCGAGGACAGATCGTTGTTGAGGTTTGAAGCAAGCAAAACAGAGGAAAGCGAAAATTACCAACATAAATGCATTTTAGAAGAAGACGATGATAGTGACGAGGAGGTTATGCTCGACAGTACGAGCGATACATCCCTTCGGCTATGGTACAAAATGATAGTCACTCCTGTGGAAGACCTACTTAGAGGCTCTGAACTCATTGTAGTGCCCGAAGGATTACTGCACAGGATACCAGTAGCGGCCCTAGAGGACGAAAATGGAAAACCACTTTCTGAAGCATAAAAGGTCCGGGTCATTCCATCTTTGACAACTCTGAAGCTCATCCAAGAATGTCCAGCCAATTACCATAGTGAGACTGGTGCGCTGATTGTTGGAGATCCTGATGTTGGAGTAGTCTTTATCAACGGGAGGAAGGAATACGTCTCTAGACTGTCGTCTGCCAAACAAGAGGCAGAGATGATTGGACATTTGCTGAATATCGAGTCCTCAATAGTCTTGACGGGAAAACAAGCCACCAAACAGGCTGTGTTGCAGGAAATCAACTCAGCGAGTCTAATCCACATTGCGGCACACGGTAACGCTGAAAGTGGAGAAATATGTCTTGCACCTAGCATACGTTATGGAAATAAAGTCCCCGAAAAAGAAGATTTCATGTTGACCATGGCTGACGTATCAAACGTCCAACTGCGTGCTAAGCTGGTGATTCTTAGCTGTTGTCATAGTGGACGCGGACAAATCAGAGCTGAAGGAGTTGTTGGAATTGCTCGAGCGTTCTTAGGTTCTGGTGCACGCTCTGTGTTGGTGTCTCTGTGGGCTGTTGAAGACAGAGCAACGATGGAGTTCATGAAGCAATTCTATGAGCGTCTGGTTTGTGGCGAGAGTGCCAGTGAATCTCTTCACAATACCATGAAATGGATGAGAGGAAGTCAGTGGTACTGCAAAGTGAGTCAATGGGCACCGTTTGTTCTGATTGGCGACGATGTTGAGCTTCCGTCACTTATTTAAAGTCGGCTTGAATACCAACGAGTCGGTCGAACAAGGACGCTGCAGGTGGCAAATTCATTACGCGGTTGGGGCATAGAAAGTACTTCCTGAGCATTGTCTACAAATTGCAAATCTTTTCTGGTAAACAATTTGGTTCCAGAATACACGACGGAAGTTTGGGGACAGAGTTTTGACGTTAAAACTACGTTTTGACCATGAGTAACCAGCTTAGTATCCAATGGTAAGAAATGCTAGTGCGAATTCAAAGTAAGAGACAGTTGATCGTTGGTTGCATCTGGCGTGCATGAACGCGTGGTGAAAAAAATTCTGATTGACTATCAAACGTTCCATGGCAGCGATTAATGGAAAACCAAGAAATTAGTGAAACTTGAATTTTGTGGGGAATCAGATTCGACGGAACACACCTCTAGAGCCGCCCTAGCTTACACAACGCCAATTTTATTTCTTTTTCGTGGACGTAACGTATAACTCTGTTTACGATGGATAACTGAAGATATTTTTGACTTATAATATACCTAGATGAGGAAAATGGAGACTCGTAAAATGATTTCCAATTGCTGGAAGGCAACTTTGTGCATAGACGATTTTGCTACGGAAGAACGAAAAGGGCGAATAGGTCTGCCACGAGCGCTCTCATCAACTGAATGATGGACTGATGACGTCATGCACAGCTAGTAGCCTCTTAACTGTCTTCAAGCTTATGTAGCCGAGTTAAATGTCTCTCAAGTTAATGATATTAGACAGTTTGTTTATCATCTAAGCCGTTTGTAATTGAGCTGAACTTTTTCTTTCTGTTTTTGTCCTGAGTCTCCAAAAACTTTGTCGACAACACTGACATAGACTATGAACTCTGATCATGTCCACAAGTGACACCGAGTAGTGACGTCGCCTATGCGGTTGTCCTGTAATAGATAATAGCCATTAGTTATTAACCAATTACAACGCGCGCAGTTTCTCGGTTATTGTATGAAGTCTCATCGACCATTGTTCTCGTCCAATGAGCACGCGGGCATTCTCTCAGATAAAAATATCAATGACTTTGGTGAACGTGAAACAACGTTTATAATAAACTTATAAAATACGTTTCGACCGAGTGCCTTCGCCCTTCCTCCGTATAAACGTGGCAAATTGAAAAAGCCAGATATAAGTTTGAAATGAACGTAGTTTTACGTTCTCCAAAGTCGGTGTCAGTTGTTCAATAACTTGCCATGTCAACTTCTGAATGCAATTTGTGTATTTGGGAGCTTTTAAAGAGTTAAAGGTTCGAGGGCTGCCACAGTTCAGAAGCTAGTTTGCAGGTATTACGCATATGTTTTATAGGAATAAAGGTCGCGCAGTAACTTTGCTCATTCATTGCTAAATTTATTAAAAAATTTCTTGGCTGAGAAGTGTTATCTTGTAAAGCACTGAATTTGCGTAAAGAGAACATGCGAGAAATGCGAACAGCTAGAAAGCACCTTAAAATGTTAATCACATGTAGTTTGTTATTTTTTTTTTCATTTGATATTTTCTTCGCAATTCTGCAGGAGCCATTTTTGTACGAGCAAACTGGTATCAAGTTATTACTTTAATTTAACAAAGAATTAACTTTAACACTCCAAAATCACTGCATCAATGCCCCTTTGACTATTTCGCTAAATACTACGCTGGCTTGATTCAGTAAAAGAATGAAAACAAATGAAAAACTAAACGCACTCTAAGTTCAGTTATAATATGGCGAAAAAACGAAAACTATACGTGTATGAAAGCGTTCTAGTCGCTCCTCCCTTCTTATCTTACCCCCACACCCCCCCCTAGTCATTTTTCATTTATACACTAAATGACTACAGGCGAGGTGACCTAATATTTAGTTCGCTGGACTTCGGGTCGAGCGTTCCGGATTCGAGCTCTGCCCAGGACACTGCTTTGTGACTCCTATATTCTTGGGCAGGACACACTACTCAAAGTATCATGGGTTCACACAGTCACGTATAATGGGTATACATACCAGCGCATTTAATGCTGGAGTAACTATACGATGGCAAGCATCCTATGAGGGTACCGTAAATCCTCGATCAAGCGCCGCGGTGCTTATTAATTTCACCGAGATTTTGGTGCGGCGCTAATTCGGGGTGCGGCTCTTATTTAAAACAAGTGAGTTATAACGTTAAGGAAGGATTCTACCTCAATTTCAATGAAATGTTGGGAGGTTTATAGATTGTATAAAAGGAAAAATGGTTTTGAAACACTCACAGACAGTTGAACCCCACCCAGGAGCAACCAGTTTAGTAGGGGGGCTGTTTGGGTGTGCATATTCTGATTTTAAACTTGAAATCTAATATTTAAGCTTCATTAAATCTTCATTATTTCCTATTTCTCCAAATTTTTCTCCTCTTTTAAGAAAAACTCTCTTCTCCCAAATATACCCAAAAATCATCCAAAAATTTACAAAACATCACAAAACATTTACTAGTGAGGTGAATGACGGGTTTTGGCATTCCTTGAAACGCAAACGAGATATGCGCTTTAAGCCCACTTTAAATGACGGAAAAAACAGCTTTCAGGTAGAATCCTGCCTGAAGAGAATGAAGTGAGTCACGTACTAGAGATGTACAAAAATTTATTATTTAACCAGTATTAAAATAAAGGAAAAACATGAACACATAGCAGGTGCGGCGCTTATTCGAGGGCGGCGCTTATTAAATTGGTGGGCCCAGGTGCGGCGCTTATTCGAGGATTTACGGTAAGTGCGTGGGGGAATACCCCTTGTCGCTTGGTGCTACGAAAATGTGGATAAAGTCTGGCCTGATGGGCCACTAAACGAGTACCGCGCCAATTGGTTTAAAACAGTAATCGTGTGATTATACCTTCTTCATAACCTGTTTGTTTGAGATTATAAATTAGACAACATACAACAACAAAAATGAACGAAGAATCCGCACTTAAACACGGGCGATCTATATAACGAGACGGACCCCCTCAGCCTGCGAATCACAAATCCCAACGGACGGCAAAAAACCCCGACGACGGCAACTGAAACGAACGTTCCAAAACAAAAGGTTTAATTAGCTGAACAATGGCTTTGCTTCGGCACACGCAAAACAAGAGAACAATGCGTCTTCGAATTTTGTAATGCGTGGCTGATTTCTACCTGTAACCGTCCCTTCCCCTCCCCACCCCGCCGCGGTGGGAAATTGTTTGGTGGGGAATTGCCCTGCACTTGTGGAAGGCCAAATAAAGGGCGCGTGTTCTTGCCTTTTATGGGTGTTTAAAAGATTGGGTGTAAAAAAAGAGATATCTATGACTTGATGAGGTGAAGCTATCAGCAATCCTCATCTTCAGTGACAAGATTCTGCTTGCACTAATTGATAACAATGTTCTGCTCGCCTGACACGAGTTCTTGCAGTCTAGTTTGGCACATTTTCAAATCTTTCCGTTTCAGCGCTTTACGGACATTTTACCCTGCTGTAAACGGTTCACTGTCTCAATCCTCGCTATTTCTGCAGCCGGCACACAATAACGTGTTGACGATGCAAAAGATTCAGTTTCTTTTCTTTACCTCTTTGCTAACGGTAGTGGTAAGTAAATAAGATATTTATTTATTTTACACTATTATTTTACACTATTACTCTCTCAGAGCCTATTTGAGTTTCTTGTCAGGGACTGTATTAACATTTTCGCACGTGGGAGCCATGGGGAACGTATTTAATACCAAATTAAAATTCTAAGAGTATCAGCAATGTTAACGTATTACTAAGCCCCACGTAAACACCAAAAGACATGTGGTACGATGTATAAAATCTGGCATTTAGCTCTAACTAAATTATTAAAAGCAATTTCTTGAAGAAAGTCCACACTTCAGAAACATTTTTGCAAAATGTCAACGATTTTCGATCCAAACTTGAACCTCCTCGCAGCCATCCTCACTTCCTAATGGGTTGTAATCATTTGTCGAGCACTGCTCTACAAAATAAAACCTGATTGTTCAGCTTCCGAAGATCGATGTATGTTTTTGAGATTTCCAAAATCATGCTAAAAATGGTGACAGTATCCCTTTAATGGATCATTTTCTTGGGTAATCGTTGACAATCCTCCCCCGAGTTACCCTTAATTAATTTGTAGAAAAATTCAAACAACAGTTAATTTATATAAGGTTTGCGAACTCTTTTTTGGGAGCGAGCCAGATCGGGGACCGTGACGAGTCGTCACGTAACCCCTGGTCGATGGGTCATACATAAAGCACTTTGGCTCGCCCACCGGCATCCCGGCCGGACAACTCATGGCGTGCCAAGTGCCTTCAGCGATCGAATAAAAGAAAGAAACTCAAAGTAGAATGATAACTGATGATTTGACCATTTAAAAAAAATATGAATAATCAAACAGGGTCGGCTGTTATTCAGCTGACAGGGACAATTTTTTCTCATGAACGCTCGCCAAAGTTTTCTCGGGATGGGGAGGTTGTCTCGGGTACCCAAGACCATTTAAACTGGTCCGACGTGCTGCCTTTTTCATGGCATTCACGTTCCTAATAGAACCTGATTTGTTTTGTAATTATTTCACGAGTGGTGCCAAAGATGTCTTCAGTGAAAGGATTACGATGATGACCTTTTGGGCACTTATACCCAAACAAAACAATGTCGACATATTTTTTGCTATCTTATCCAGTTATCTGTTTATAATATACTGTAGTGAATCTAAAAAAGGGAATCATAATTTCTGCTTGTTGTGTACATGTATGGTCATTGCGTTCTACCGGAATGATTTTGCTAGCCCATCCCCGTACTTCGCTCCCCGAAAAACTATAGTCATAATTCATTATTTATATTTCCAGGTTGTTCGAACACGTGCACAAGAGAACGTGGGCAAAGGTGATTTAGGTACGGTCATGCATGTAGGCTGTATTATGTATACGTACAACGTTCGCATGCTTGGCTTGGCCTGTTTACAAAAAAAATAAAAACTTTGTTAATAACTTGATAATTAACGATGGCGCAAAACTATTTACCATGAACGGTTCTGGTGATGCAGTCATCAATATGAAAAGTAAAATATAATCTATAGGAATATTCATTAAAAAGACAAAAAAAAAAACAAACAAAGCTCAAATTGGTCCTAGAATGAATTATCTAAAAAGAAGGAGTAACAAAACATACCGTTTTATGTAACAAAGTTTGTTGAGATCGTACGCAAGTATCAAGAAACTATTTTTAATTTCTAAAAATTATACAATCTTACTTTCTAGATCTTGGCAGGAAATCAAAAACTGCCCTAAAAGTCATGATAAAAATCTGAATTCTGAGAAATCGGTTAGTGAATCGAATAGGTATATTCCTACTCTACTTTGTCTATCGCTTACACAGCTTCCCTTTCAGTACACTAATCGTGTTCGGAAATGCTGCTGCAACATTCGAATTCCTGGCCTAAAAATGATTTCTACTCGACTGAGGAGAGATAAATATGTAACTATAACATATACAGTAAAAACCGTGGATGCCGCAGCAGGAACAAAATGACTACACGGTGTTTTTCACAAGGCATCAATCGAAAGTTGGAGTAGCTAAAAATAAGTGAGACGTGTTGCGTAAATGGACGCCACGAGAAAAATATTTCAAATATCAGAATTTTCCGGCACGCTTTTGAGAATATATGAGAATAATCATGAAGAACCAGTTGAATTTATTAGGCTGAATTGGTTCTTATGTATATGATGTCCTTTTTACCAAATTTCAGCCTGGAGGCTATTAATCCATTTGTTCTTTTATGCGAATTTTTACAGTGAAAGAAAAAGTTTAATTTATAGATTTAGCCAAGCCTAAAAGCGGAGCTCCGTATTTTTGCTGCCATAAGAACCGGGTTCTTATTTAACAATTTGTGAAATTGCCTTCATCAAAAGTACCAGCGTGTGCAACTACTCAAGAAAGATTTCAACCCTAATTGGAGAAATTCCGCTGAGAAAACCATAAAAATTCCAAATTCCCGCAAGAAGGCAAGAAAAAATGGACCTGAGCCAGAGATCAATGAAAAACCAATACCTGGTCAGCGGTCAACTTTAAAAAACACGTGACCTCGATGATTCCTCAATCTGAGCCGGCTATCTGGTCATGTGATACTGGTCAGCGGATATATTGATATGACAGCTGTTAATTGACCATAACATGAATTTCCAACATGAATGTCAAAGATATATATGCTCTAAACCAAGACTGCGTATTAGGTGGATGGCCGCAACGTTGTGCGACGCGTCTTCGTCGTCGTTATTGGGCGCACGCGCTAGCCTTTTTGACCATCAAAAAAGAGTTGCATGTGTTTTTAAAGGGGGCGCAGTCACCATGAATAAAATCAACTTTGGTAATGTATAAAATTGTCACGTACCTTGAAATAGTAGTTTACTAAGGTAGAAAAACACCGAAGATGTACCAACAAACTAGCTAGAAAGAATCAAGGATGGCTTTGAATGGGGAAGACATATTGAAAAGGACTGTCATTCAGGCTAAACTTTTCAAACTGTGTCATCCGTGACCGAGCTCCTTTAAGTTATGGTACTCCGCTTGCAGCCCCCCCCCCCCCCCCTCCGTCCCCTACGCCTATGCACTGCAGCATTGACGTTTACTGCTCACGATCTTTTCTGCTGCACACGTAGGGATGTTACTTTCATGATATTTATTTTTTTAACAGGAAATGGATGCCCTAGCCATGAACTGTCGAAACTCCCATCTCGATATGTTAAAGATATTCAACATCGTGTGTTAAACATCATAAATTTTGCGAGACCGGACGTTAGATATTGGCTAATCAAACAACGGAATTTCAAAAGGAGGCTTCTGCTGGTGAGTTAAACCACAAAAGAACACCTTTCATGTCAGGAAGGGGATGTCCAAGCCCCTGCTCTTTTGATATACCAATTTTTACAATTTCTGTCCACCTTTTAAAATATACGTCAAGAAAGCTTCAACTGAAGTCCATTATCATATCCACAAATAGTAGCTAGATATTAGAGTTTGAAGAACTTATGATTCCCCAAACCGCATGCTGCTCAACGATAGCAGAATCGATCACGATCCAGGAATAACAGCGGTAATTTTGTTTCAGTGGGGATTTCAAAGAATGGATCGTGACAGAAATGGTTTGGTTGGCTACAAGGAGGCTGTAACAGGAAAATGGAGTCTGCGAGGCTCAAGAGTGTGCAAGCAAGCTTTCATTCAAGATTGTGACGAGGATCAAAGCACCGGTGTTTCGGAGAAGGAATGGCTAAATTGCTTCAAAATTACACCAGGTCGGTCGGTAGGCAGGTATACACGGCACGAAAAATTGGCTTTGTCTAACTTTTGATTCGAGTCAAAAGTGCGACAAATATGGGTGATTATCTTTGAAACAGATGTCAAAAGTAAAATAATCCTTTGACATCGCCCCTTCCTGAGATTTGACGAGCGTCAAAGTCACCTTTGCAACTTCAAAGACACATTTCGCTATAGCTTATTTGACATACCTTTGCTAAACGTCGAATGCGCACTAATGATAGGCCTACAAAGGTAAGATAATGGTGAACTGTGGACTGCCGTTTTGTTACTCAAAACAAGTTTTCAATGGATCGCTTCCATTGAAGAAAAGCAAAGTGAACATTGAGTTTAAATACCATAACTTAGGAAGAAATAATGGTACAGCTAACAGGTAATCCTACGTTCTGTCTTTTCTGTTTAGAGTGCAATATAAGCTGTGTGGGTGGTCAGCTTGACAACGTCCGCTGTCAGTGCCATTGTCCAATGACTGTCATTCAAGGACGGGTAGTGACGTCATTTGGATCGCCACTTCGAGACGTCAGCATTTCATTGGGTTCCACCCCTTATACGGAAATGGCAAGAACCAATAGGAGTGGACACTTTTCTATGATTGACAGTTGTGAAAATTCGTCTTATATGGTGAAGAAGAATGATTACATTCCGCTTCGTCTTGACGGTAGCATTCAAAGTGAAGTCCATCCACTATTAATTCATCTGGAAGGAGCAGGTGTGTTTAATAAGCTTGTGTTAACTTGAGTTTGGCAATCATGGGGCATATTGTCTCTGAATTCATAACCCGTCAGTAATTTAAATAAACTAACGGTGCTGGGTGAGGTGATAAATTTCCATTTCAACTGTGGCTGGAGTATTTTTTTCTACCGAGGTACAAGGCACCTGCACTGTTCCAATCGTGTTCCCGATTGCGATGCGCGGATTTCCAGATTTCTGAATTGATCTCCAGATGTATGTATTGCGCCTATAGTATCAAGGGCAGCGTTGTGGACAAATGGTCCGTTTGCTGTACGATCGCTGTTTGTTCGCTTGTGGAAGTATTCACTGGTGTCACCTATCAAGAGAAAGGCAATGTACGCAGTTTTGCGAGCTTATCGGCTCTTTTACTGCATCAACCTCTCGGAAGTATTCTACTTAAAACCCTCACCCACCCAGCCCTTAAGCCATGTTTTTTGCACTAGAGCCACAAGTCACCGAGAAAAACAGGGGTGGGGGTGGGTGGGGCTATTCGCAGGAACGACGATTTGTGTCCACTTATTTACAACAATTAGTAGTTGTAAATTATATCCGCCGTAATTATGCTGCATGGAGTTACTGTCTGAGCATATTGTATATTTGCATCTTGCAGTTTGTTGGCTTTATTTAATTTTACTGTAAACGAAATTAAAAATGGCCGCTTCTTGTTTAAATTTTCTGATACAGCTGAATTTTCAGAATTCTCCCAATTGCATCAAGCAATGTAAAGTCCTTTTTACATGTACGATATAAGCATAAGCATGAGCGCAAGTCATAGAATAATTATAAATACAACGGTGTTCTCCGTGAGCAGTCCTATAAGGTGGAGATGCGCGTTATCTTGCTTGAGGCCTTCCAAGGGGTAAAAGCGACATGCGACACGGCCCTGAAAACTGGCGACATGGTGATTTTAAAAAGCGACAAGTGACATGATTACGCTGCTAAAATGCGACAGCGACATAATAAACAGTGAAGACGACGGTGACATTGGAAAGGTGTGCATTTTACCAATAAAAGTGACTCAGAATACAGGAAATTGCATTTTTGAGGGTTCAGATTTTAAAAATTTTCCCGCGGGAGCCTACCCGCAAAGCCCCGTAGAAGCGTTCAGCATTCGCCGCTCACACATTTTTACCAACTGAGCACCATGAAAGTCTGGTTACAGCCCTGTAGTGAAACAGTTTCTCGCAAAACAAAAATGATTGGTACAGTTACCTTCACTTCAAAAAACGACAGCGACATTTGCAGCTGTAGGTTAGGCGACATCGGTCTCCAAAAGCAAGCCACACCGCTACCCCCCTTGGAAGGCCTCTTGCTTAGGGGTGTTAATTTCGGATGTTTGATGCCAGTCAAGGTCTCGTTTAGGGTTGCACGCGAAGAAATCTAGAAATATATGAAAAGTTTATTTTTAGTATTGTGCGAGTCAAAAGAACTTGAGCCACCCCAGATTGACCGCCTTTAAAGGTCCAATTCAAAATGTCCGACCAGCATTGCCGGTCGACTGTTTTTCAGGCTTATGGGAGTCCCCTACAAGAGGGTTTACACCTGTGCGATGAGCTTGAGCAAACTTCAACATACGCGGTGGCACTTTTTCACCAGCCCCAGTCTGAACAGTCTCTTAAGATAGAAACAGCGTCCCCTAAAGTTTCCTCAGTTAAGGCTTCGCGTTTAAAACATCACAAGTCACACTGCAATTTCGACTGTTTCTAGAGCCAGCTTACGTCTCTGTTAACCCGAAGACCAAGATGCGCATTGTTGGACAAAGTGTGAATTTCACCTGTGAGGCAGACGGGACACCACCGATCAAAATAATCTGGTAACTATACTATACTATTATACTGCTTCAAACTAGAATTTGGTAAAAGTGGAACGTCTGGTTCAAAGAGAAGGTTTCTGATAGCTTAAACTCGCTTGTTGTTGCACTCCGTGGGATTACTGTGCGGTAAAAAGGTACAGTGGAACCCCGCCTTACGAGGCCACCTCGATATTACGATCAATTTTTTGGTCCCAGTGAAACGTCCATACATTTTCTTTCACGAAAACCCCGTTAATACGAGCAACGGCGACTTTCTGAAATTCCAACCCGCATAGCCCTTTGTAATTTCAACGCGTAAATACGGTCACTCGAAACAAATAGGTCCAAATACGAATTCGTTATTGTCCAAACAAAACAAACACAGTACTTGAGAAACAATATTTACCGGTAACATAAAGTAACATGATATTGCAGTCAGAGAGGTCTGGGACCGTTTGTGAACGTGAAGGATATGTACAACAAGTGAATAGAGGGGGTAAGTTTCTAAAGAAACTGTGGTGCTGCGTCGGTGGGAAGTTTAACAATATAATTTGGTTTTATCAACTGGGTTGATAATTTCAATTGGCCACCGTAAAGAGATTCAAGAGCTGACGTTTCGAGCGTTAGCCCTTCGTCGGAGCGAATGGCGAAGGGCTAACGCTCGAAACGTCAGCTCTTGAATCTCTTTACGGTGGCCAATTGACATTATCAACCCAGTTGATAAAACCAAATTATATGTACAACAAGGTCTTGTTTTGTTTTGATTAAGAAGAATCCAGTTATGTTCATCGAAGTTCCCTTAGTTAGTACTGTAAACACGAGGTGACGTTTCTACATCCTGGATGATTAAAGAATTGACAGTTGTTTATAAGTGCAAATTTAGCTGCCAGGACCGATCCCGTTGATACGGCCAAATTTTCATGGACCGTCGATGACCATATACTTGTATGCAGGGCCTTACTCTAATACCCTTTCCCTTTATATTAAGAACATGTTTTATTTATCAGGCTGAATTTGTTCTGAATTTGTTCTTATTTCCATGGTGCTTTATTGGCCAAATTTCAGCCTGGTTTTAATTCTTAATCCACTTGTTATTATTATGCGAGTGTTTTATCCCACACTTTCTCGCCCAAGAGAGGTAGCAATAGTTGTAGTTTCAGTTGCATGTTATAAAACCGTGATAATCACCGCTGGGTATCACGAATTATTAATTCTACCCGAGTTTAGGTTTCACAATGGAACACGTTCGCTCAAAGTAACCTCAGGGAGCAGATCGAACCTGTTCATTCCCAGAGTTGATGGAGCTCAAGGTTTCTACACTTGCAAGGCTACAAACATTTACGGATCAGAGGTTTCCACCCCTGCCGAGTTAAAGATAAAGGGTATGTTTGTTTTTGGTATGAGAATTACTTATAACCTCCTCGTCATATCAGTAATCATAGGGAGCTTAAGCAATGACGACGGCAACGGCGAGGACAACGCCTTGTTAAAATGAATGTATACTTTTCGTACGAATCTCACAATTACCTTGATATGTAATTGGTGCATCTATCGCTTTCAGACGTAGCTCTTGTAGAAAATATAAGGACGGCGTATATTTTCAAACAGCAAAACGCAAATTTAGCCTTCCGGTTCCCGTTCTCCGAAGAACTCAGAATTTGGTCATTTCTCGTTGTTGTTTTGTAGAGGACTGCAAAGAAATGTACAAAGAATTATAACGCACGTGCAGAGCTACTGTACTGCTCATTAAATCTTTTGTTTAGCAACGTTCGCGTTGACGTTGCCGTCGTGGTTTGCTCAACGTAACTGATATCATCATCATCAACATCATCATCATGAAGTGATTCTGTCTTGCCTGCTGTCTCTCTTCTTCCTCTGTTCTCAACCCTACTCCATTATGCAGTCATTAGATCTCTCTTTATGCGGCGCTTTTCCAGTCGAATTCCAACGCTCTCATCCTATTTCATCCTTGATTCAATTATCGTTGTCATGTTCAATTTTTTATTTGAAAACTGACAAGAAATCAGTCAGAAATTCAATCCTCCGAAATCTAACGTCTACGCCTAATACTGATGTAAATTAATTCTGTAAATTGTGCGCAATAAAAGTTGACCTGACTTCACTTGGCTACAAAAGGTTTTGGGACAGTGAATTCCTTTTATTGAATAACAAAATATCTTTGTAGTTCGTGAAAATTGACAAGCTTGAAGCGTTCTTTTTGTACAGATGAAATCCTCGACACCTGTAACCGAACTCCAGGCAGTCGCATCATACAACTTCCACCTGGATGCACTATAAGAGACACAGACGAGGACACGCTGGATATTGGGCAATGTTCTGACGATCCATGCTCCCAGAGTTCTTCCTTTTCTCAGACTTGCGGTGGTAAAGAAGACTGCTGTTGCGGCCCGAGACAGGGCGAGGAGTATCAAGAGGGGGTCGCCGTAGGTTGCTCATACGGTTCCAGCGAAATAGTTTTCTACCGTGTGAGGGAATGTAGTTGCAGTACTTGTGTAAAAAGAGAAACCGTATTAAAAGGTAAGCTGTTACTCCGTTTTCACTAGATCGTAAGCGGCGGAGTCATAAGCGGAAATGGAAGAAAATGGAAACGTTTTGATTCTTCCGACGCCGATTCCGTCGTGCTTATGACTCCACTTATGACTCCGATTTTCCGTTTTCACTAGGTCGTAAGCGTTCTTACGACTCCGACTCCGTCGTTAGTGAAAATCAGGCTTAAGTAACATTTTCCTGTTCAGCAATGGCATCGATATGAAAATTCGAAAAGGTAGAGCGTGTGTATAACTTTCAGCCGTCTTCTCCGATCGCTCCTCCCGAGAAATGAAGTCTTGAGAAAGAGACCAGAGAAGACTGATAACATTCGGGAAAAGCTGATGTGTTGTATTAACGTTTATTTCTTCACTTAATTCCTGGCTCAAAGGATTGCCATAACTTCAGTAAAATCTTTCTTTCTAGGTAAAGTCGTTGGTGGCCCTAACCAAGACCCAGTCAAAAATGTAACTGTGATCTTCAAGCGGAAAGAAGTTGATCGGACAAACGAAGATGGCACATTCTCATTTACTATCTCGAACGACGTAGATCGTGTGACAGTGACATTCCAAGACCCTGAAGACCAATTCTTTGACACCACTCAGACCATGCCAATTCAGAGGGGCCAGACCGTATTCCACAGGATAATTCTACAGAAGGAAGATCCGCCAGTGACGTTTGATAGCAGCCACGAACTGAAGGTACCACTAGGACACACTGGAGACAACATGGCTGAACTAGAAATGCCCGCTGATAACCTTCTGCGTAAAGACGGAAAGCCGTTCAGAGGTGAGCTTCAAAGCACCAACAGTCGCCAGGTGAAACGAACGAGGGTCGTGGGGGCAACTGATCAAACTAATTTTGTGCAAGATTTCGAACGATTTCGTATTGCAAATACAGCGAAAATGAACAAAACTCTAAAAGCACAGCATTATCCAATGCCACAGATTTTAATAAGTTAATTGGCATGAGGAAGAGAGAGTAAAACCACTACAAAAAGGCCTTAAAAGTTATTGATCTTAGACGCACAGTCTCTTAAGAGATCGACATGCCTTGAAAATCAGGAGCACCCAGCGAGTCTGTTCCTCAATTTATGTGTTCTTCGGCGCAAATGTTGCTGGCTGGCAAAATGATTCACTATTATGTTTTCTCGTGGACACTGTCACTGAAAAATACTATTTTTGCTCTGGCTGATTGAAGCTCGGAAGGGCAACTACGAGGGGTTGGGTCTTGTTAAGAGCGGATTTGGATGGCTTCCGCTCGTTTATTCTTTGTTTTCGTGTGCTGAAAGGAACAGATAATTTTTTCCCAGCAACACTCAAGGACACCTGTAAATGTTTTAATATCATATATATTTTCATTTATTTGTGTAAAAAAGTGCATTCTGTCACAGTTTGTTCTTTGGGTGCCCTACAAAGTCAACTTGAAAAGCTAAATTGGGATATTTTCATTTCCCTTTCCAAGGTAAAGCAAAACTGAGAGTGAGTTTGACGGATCCAAGGAACACTACTGACTTGCTCTCTGCTCCAGGCGACTTTACAACAGTTGACCAATCAGGAAGCGTCCAGCCACTGAAAACATACGGGATACTTAGAATTAAGGTTCAGGACCAAGATAATGAGCCACTTGACCTTGCGGGAAATATGAAGATTTATCTTGACACTGAGAAGGTAATAACTTTTGAGGGTTCTTGAATAGGCAATTAAATCTAACAAGACGTCTATACGTGGGCAGGCATTTTCAAAATCAATCAAGTAGCCTGTGCTATTTGAGATAACAATGTTGTCATATACATAACCTCTGGTACATAATGAAATCGTTGCTTTTCTTTGTGTTCTTTGTCTTTGGTATGTTTTTTATATTTTTAATTATAAAGAATATGGTTCTCGTGGATGACATCTTCATCTTCATGTTTCTTTTTTCTTGTCTACCTGTCAATCGGTATGTTTGCCTGTACATCTGTCTGTCTGTCTACCTGTCTGCCTTCCTATCGGTGTGTCTGTCAGTCAGTCGGCCTGTATGTCTGCCTGTCTACCAAACTTGTTTTCAGTCAGCCTGCCTGCCTGTCTGCCTTCCTATCGGTGTGTCTGTCAGTCAGTCGGCCTTCCTGTCTGCCTGTCTCCCAACCTGGTTTTCAGTCAGCCTGCCTGCCTGTCTGCCCTCCTATCGGTGTAGAGGGGGTAAGTTTCTAAAGAAACTGTGGTGCTGCGTCGGTGGGAAGTATAACAATATAATTTGGTTTTATCAACTGGGTTGATAATGTCAATTGGCCACCGTAAAGAGATTCAAGAGCTGACGTTTCGAGCGTTAGCCCTTCGACGGAGCGAATCCTCCTATCGGTGTGTCTGTCAGTCAGTCGGCCTGTATGTCTGCCTGTCTACCAACCTGGTTTTCAGTCAGCCTTCCTGCCTGTCTATCTGTTTGCCTGCCTTTCAGTCAGCCTGTCTATCTGTTAGTCCACCTGAATGTCTGCATGTCGTCTGTCTGTCAGTCAGCCCTTCTGTCTGCCTGTTTGTTTGTCTGTATTTCTGTATGTCTGTCTGTCTGCCGTCTGTCTGCTACTCTACCTGTCTGTCTGCCTTTCTGTTTGTATGTCTGCATGTCTGTCTGTTGTCTGTCTCTCACTCACTCAGTTTGTCTGTCTATTGTTTGTCTGCTTTCTGTCAGTCAGTCAGTCAGTCAGTCTGTCTGCGTTCTGTCTGTCTGCCTGCTGTTTGTTAGTTACCAAGATATGTCTGTTCTCTTCCCGCTTCTACATCTATCTGCCAACCTATTTGAACATAAAAGGGCATTTCGATGATTATGACAGCACGATACGCATGCTTCATGAAAAACCTCTTCAAACACATCTGCGACCGTCAAACCTCTATTTTTCTGAAGCATTGACATTCCAATTGACATTGAACCCTGCGGTAGCTATAGGAACGTGCCGCTGCCACCTAACCTACGAGGGATGATTTATGATCTCTCTCTTCGCTAAATCATTATTTTCTTTCCTGGGGCAGATTACGTTGCCAAGTAATTCTACTGGAGAAATGGCGCCGTGGCTGTGGTGGTTGGATGAAAAGACCGGGAGGTGGCGTAAAATGGGAGAAATGAGACCCGCTAATAACTCACGAACCAAACGGGCATTGGGTGACGGGAGGTTTTCTCGGTTCCAGGCCACCTGGGCATCCTCTCTCATGGTACACGACAGATCCCAGTAGTCCAAGTAATGAGCCCCAAAAGTGTTTTCTTAAGTTGAGGTTTCAGCAATTTTA
The DNA here is from genome assembly GCA_947652115.1 of Blastomussa wellsi. Lineage (NCBI taxonomy): Eukaryota > Metazoa > Cnidaria > Anthozoa > Scleractinia > Plerogyridae > Blastomussa > Blastomussa wellsi. Next base: position 24,805,798 of record OX393563.1, on the reverse strand, counting down.
CAGCTATCTAACAGTTCCTATGGTAGCGGTGGAAAGTTTCGCACCCGATCGCCTAACCAGATACGGATCCTCTCTGAGAGCAGTAACGCTCACAGACCGGCGAAAAACTGAAGAGGCACCACTTTGGAAATCGATTCACGTTATCTTTCGCTTGTGTTGAATACAGGTGTAGCCAAATAGGTAAAGAAACGTTCGTTATTGTATCTCTCTTCGCCGATGGCGATAGCTGCCTCAGGTTTACCCAACTGAACCTATTTGTAGTAAGTTTCAGGCGCTGAAATATGGCACAACTTCATCAACTCCAATAAGTGTAAGCTTCTATGCCCCGGTAGACGTATCTGGTGGTACGTATGGGCTTTATACAGGACCCGGAAAGATCGCAGAAGAGCGCTGCAAGGCCGGCAGAGTGGATGAAGGGGGATTAGGAAAAGAAACCAGCTATGGATACGCGGTACTGGGCGATGATTTCGATGAGTGTTATTATTATTCTAAACGGGACTTGCCCCGTCGTTTCTGTGCTCCAGATTACGAATAACTGCAAAACTAACCTGTTACGGGAGACTTTGGCAGATTAAACTTGTTAGTTTGATTTGGATTGTGAAAAGTTGATGGATTGCATGATGTATGTTTTGTGACTTTTGTGATTTTTAAGTTTAATTTTAATTCACGAATGATCATAAGATTGAATTACAAAGTACAAGCCAGACCCTCTCATTTAAAAATACTTTTTCAGAACATTTCCCCTAATAAAAAATGAGCTGGCCCGCACATCAATCTTCATACAATTAACCCTGGCCCCGGTTGTTCAAAGGTTGGAGAACACTATCCAGTGAATATACAATGCATGAAATTGCATGTATACGGAAACATAATGAGACCGTATACATAATGTGTACGGAAAGGTATACTGATGTATACTGAACTTTGGGTATAAGGTCTGTATAATGAACAGTATGCCTCGGTTTCCTTATACTAGTGTATACTGTTCATGGTATTTTTGTTGGCCAACCCTGAAATATACTGATCATTATACGGACCGTATACATCCTGCCACGTCCTTATATTGTCCTTATATCAACAGATATACTGCGTGTGTGCGGCGTGAGGAAGGTTCCTTATACAGACCATTTCATGCAGTGATAGTTTTGGCAAAACAAACGACGCTATCCACTGGATAGCAGTTTATCCAGTGGATGATGTACAGTGGATCACTGGCAGCCAAGCTTACTTCATGTAGCTGTCACGACGATTCAATTTATAGACTTTCCCTTCAGTTCTCAACACTGAGCCTCTCTATTGGTACGTGCGTACGTCGATTTCGTCGCGCTTTCTTCATCAAATGTCAATAATTGTTTTGCGCACACGGGCCTTTAAGATCCTTTTCTAACGTTTTCTTTTTCATCAAATCGACTAATTTCGACACTTCAGGTTTGATTGATCAATTGATTTTCATATTCAAATATTTTAGGTCTGACTGGCCAATATTTGTCTGAATGCAATGATTTGTAAATCGTCGCTTGTAATGTACAAGATCGTCGTTTCATCAATAGCGATCGTCGCGTCTTCGATTTCGTCGGAAACACCCATCGAGAGTCTCAGCATTCAACCATGAATGTAGACACTTAACCTACCTCTAAATGGCGTAATTTCATGTTTTGTGTAATTCGGAGTTAATTTGGGGCCATTTGAAGCGAGCAGTTTGATTCGGTCATTTTTCGGTGTAGTCTCTAATCAGTCAGTTCGTCATGACGGCTACATGAAGTAAGCTTGGGCTGTCTGTAGTCTGCGTCTGTGTCTTGTAGTAGGATAAATTCGTTTACAATGTGTAAAAGCTCCACAAATCTCAAACGCAAATTGTCTTAGTTGTAGTTCTTTTAAAAAGGAAGATATAATTAACTTTGCAATTATATCATTATACCATTGTAGAGCTTGTGCTCAGAGACCTGCAGTGTTTGTTTAACAACTCTAGTACGTGTTTTGAGCTTTATATCGTCCAGTTTAGACAAGATAAAATGAGAGGAACGAAAGGGACACTCCCAGCCCAGGCTTTGGAAATGTAACTTCCGCTAAAGTTATTTTTAGACTGGCTTTAGGAACAGAGGTTTGTTATATACCCAAGACGTCGGCATAAAGGCTACTTAACTTCGATCTTACGTTTATATTAAAGTGAAACAGTCTCCTTTGTAATGGCGAATCGAATGGAGTTAGTCTAGTCAATGAAAGTGACTCCAAAATCAAAGGAAATGTTCATTTGCGGAAGACGGCAGAAGTGACGGAAACAGAGCCAATGTATAAATAGCATTTGTGGAAGTGACAACCCAGCAACGCGGACCTCGCTAAAGACCCTATGTCCATGTGCACACCAGAAGGAAATAAGACGACGTGAACAAAGGATTGTAAAGAAGCGAGGAGAATGACGTCACTAAATAATTTTAGTTGAGTTGCACGGTGTTCTGGTAACTAGGGAAAGCGCCTGCAGTTAATAAAATCCTGGCAAATGTGAAAACATACACGTTTTGAGTAAAAAATCGAAGAGGGTCTCTAAAACACCTGTAAAACACCTCTGTTTGAGCCATTGACGGAATTGGCCAAAAAAGTAGGATAGTTCGGCGGAAATTCGTATACCCCTATTAACCCCTTTCGAAACAACAGAACTCTGTTAAAATATTGTAGAGAAACAACAGAAATTTGTTAAAAATTTCACAGATTAATTTTCCCCTTATAAAATTAAGATTTGTGACTTTGACTCTTGCACGCAATAGTTACGGAACAACGTACGCGGACCCTTTTGCTAGGAAATCATCTATTTCACGAACATCTTGTTAATCATGGCATACTGAAACAAAAGAAATTATTTGTCAATGCATGGGCTTCCAAACCAGCCATTTTTCTTGTTTGTCCCTTTTTCAGTCCAGAGACGTGTGATTTTAACTCTTAAAACACCGTTAAGTCGTTCGTTTTATGGATGATTGACCTATTCAAATTATTATATTGAGTCATAAAGTGCCCAAATCTGTAGTTTTCAATGTGGAACCTTTTGCTCATTAATGGGTCTTTATTGTTTTGAAAATGACAGAGGATTTTAAACCTGTTCATATAAAAGACTTGTGACTAATTCGACAGATTAGACATGGACACAAGTTCTTCCAAATACAAAATTTCTTCTTTTCACCCCAATATATTGAAACAATAGAAATGTGTTAGTGGGTCAATAGAACCCAAAACGTCTATTTTCAATGTGGTGCTTCCTGCTCAAACTCTGATACTCACACAGATATAATAGACACGGACAAATCTGGGTGCACATGGAGGAGAGATCCTCGCAAGTGTCATCAGTGTCATTTCGCCTGAATTGTGGGGAAAACCCCGGACAATGATTAAGGTATGGGGTATGGAGGGGTAGACGATAGCCAGTTAAAAATGTTTTAGGTATTGTAAGGAATTAAATTTATTTCGTCTGTTAATATTATGCGACTAAAGCAAATGAAATTATGTTCTACCAGGAGCCATTGTTGTAATTATCTGGACAGTTTCCGTTCTTCTTAGCGAGAAATTGTATTTAATTTTTTAACGCGAAGCCAAAATTGTAAACCCAGCAAGAATGTTGCAGGGAAACGCAATAAACGCAGGGATCAGGCCTTTATTCACAGCGGAAGGGAAGAGAAAAAAAGAACGAAGAAAATACACTGAAAAGAACGTCTGGTCGCAGTTTTAAACGGAACGCAATGCGTGCAGAAACGATGACAGTTAGCAACGGCCTCTTTAGCTTTTTCAGGAAATTTGCCACAGAGTTAACGTGAATACAAGTAGCTACGCCTTATGAAGCCTAACAATCTTCACCAAATTATGCATTCTTTTTGAAAATAAGTAGAAAAAATTTGAGGTTAGGTGCACTTTAACCTTCCAGAATTACAGAAAGCTTAATTTAATCTTACATAATAATTTTAGATTTCCTCAGAGTCGTTATTTAGCTCTTGCGTTATAACGAAGAGTGACATCCGATATACGATACTTAGAGCCGAGTAAACGCAGTCTTGTTTACACCGCTTTGACTGCTCTCTAAATGTAATGATGTCTACAAGTTTTCTCAGCAGTCAAATAGAATTCTGCATCTTTCTTTTATGTCTAATTTCTATTAGTTCTTTTTAATTGCTCGGGTCTATTTTTATTGCGTTCCACTCTAACCAGCTGCGATCAGGCGAGGAAGGAAAAATATACATTTTTCTTCCTTCCGCTGCCAAAAAAAAAAAACGCCTGATTAGAGCTTAGTTCTACTCGCGAAATAAGAACAAATCTCCTTCACCAAAACAACGAGGGAACGAGCCAATGCGGCTGGTTCCCATTGCTTTTCGGTTCGTTTTTAGACTAAAATGGCATGAGATTCTGGCCAGACCGTGGGTTGGTGTTCGAGTGTATCACTTGTTTTAATTTTTAACTGTGTTCTTTTTGCTATGAAATGAATTTCTGCCATTCAACCCGTTTTAGTTTATTTTGTTCGGGAATTGTCTGGGCATGTGAATTAAATGAAGAGATGACGTAATGGCGACTCGGGACACTCACTACTCAGATCACGCAATCGTGGCTCACGCACACCTCGGACTTCGCAGCCTTCCTTGCGTGACATCTATGTCACGCCTTCAGCTGATTTCTCTTTTTTGCAGTCACAAGATGCCATTACATGCTAAATATTTGATTAAATTGTATGAAGTTTAGACAGCAAAATGGTCTTGGGAAGATCTATCTTTTTAAAGCATAAAAATCGTACTCCCTCTTATATGAGACCTTTTAACATTTGTTTAACCACCCCTACAACTTTTTCCTAAGATATTCAATTTTTATCATTTTGGATGGCTTTGAAATGAAACAGTCACTTCCTCTAGGTCACTTCCTCTTCCGTACCACAATCAATACCTTTCAAATGGTGTATTGTATGTGGTCTTTGGGTCTATGGTTTTGCAAAAATGCCGTATTTTGCAAGGGAGTAGAAGGGTTGAACAGTTCGAGTATTAGGAAAGATGTTTAATGTGTATACACTAGATAGTAAGGAAAGAGCAATCGCTTTCATAGCAAAAGTGCGTGCCAGATGTTTTCTCTGATTTCCGGCCGCCATGCTTGTGCACATTAGTCTCCTTCACAGCCGTTTTTTGGGATGTCACGCAACGCTCCCACCATTATTGGGGGGAGCGTTGCGTGACATCCCAAAAAACGGCTGCGAAGGAGACTAGGTGCTCATCGAATGGGGCACGGAACGCGACGTCTCCACACTGAGCGCTGTATAAAATTTCCGTGAAAAGCTTCGGCAAATAACTCAAGAATGGTGTACCAGACAGACCTGACATTTGGAGATGTTGTTTATCTATAAATACTTTATAACATTTGAATTTATCAGCTTTCTTCATTGTATGGTTTAGAGTTTATTTTTTTGATGGCGTGACAGTGAAAACCAACAATATCACATTGTTGCATCACGTGTGATCAATGATGTAATCACCACAAATGGCCGCTAAACTTTGGACTGGACTTTAAACAAAAAACTAGGGTTATGCACATACAAATGTATTTACTGAATTTACTAACAATTTCTCCGCAACTTGTCTGGCTAAGGAAGCAATACAGAGGAAAGGATTTCGTCTTAATTGGCTCACAAGGGCCAGTGTGCTTTTTCCATGTGCATTCTGCATGGATTTGATGACGGCCAGGTAAGAATATTTGGTTTTCACTGTAGTTTCGCGTTAGCTGTTTCTTTCAATCAACGATTTCATTGCTGTTGTAATCCCTAAATTATTTTAGTTGAACCAGTAGAGTAAATTTTCCCCTAATATGATGCTTTTCAAAGCAGTTTCTTGGCACTCTGAAATATTCAAAGTTCGCAACTTAACAAAAATGGTACCTGAAAAAATAATTATGATCGTATGTTTTCAGTGGGATACAGGTGATCTTGATCATTGGAGCGTAACACTGTGATTTTATTGTTTTCCAGGTTATAAGTCTGCACACTGCTTTATCAAAGTCCGCAGGAAGCGGACTGACAACCGGGAATCGGGAAATGTCCGGAAAACTGCTGAAATGCGCATTATTTATTACCTGGTTTCAAATCGAAAGGGACTAGGTACTAGTCTAATATTGGGTTTATTAACACCAAACTTGGGGATTTTTTAAATATCGGTGTGTCCTTTCTGACTATGTGGATCAATAGCTGCTAATCCCATAATTTGTTGACTCGTACCTTTTCCCCCTCGGTTTGAAAACAGGCAATGGATAGGAACAAAGTAAGCCTCTAATTTTATGATCTTTTTTTGTAACTTTTATGGAATTTTTATCAAGTACAATATTTTTTTTATTACATTTGAAAATCTACGTTTTTAGATTTCTAGTCCTCAATTTGGGTCAGGTTACTGTAGTTTTATCATCTCCTTGTTTTCCATTTTATTTATTTCTTTGTCTTTATATGCACGTACTCGTTTTATCAAATTTTACAGGAGCTCCTCGGTGTTAACATGTTCAAAAAATTGATTGATAGAATGATTGGAAACTTTGCTGCCCCGTTACCGATGAAAAGGATTGTCACGCAAACTGTGTGCGCAATTTGCCTTCCGCCCGGATTCAGAAAACTCGAGTAACGATGATAGACAAGATAGCTGGCCCGCTAAAAAGTGAACTTTTCTTTTTGCTTTTAATTTTTAATTTTTTAATAGTAAATATAGGGCGAGAATTGCACAGTGCACCCGCGCGAAAGACAATGCACACGAGAGGAAATAAATTCCCCCTCACATGTGCTGTATCTCCCACAAAGTCCCTGCAGTTCGATTGGGATGGAGCTCAGGCGCGAGAAGACACTTTTTTCTTTTCTTGCGCCTAGCAGAGCTAGTCTTCTTCAGGGGCACAATGATGTAAGGAGAATAACGGTTTTTTTTAACCTGTTCCCAGGGGTTTTGGTTCTTTTTTCTTTGATATTGACGCGCTAAAGCCGTCGAGGAGATCGAAACAAGCGAGGGAAAAACAGAACCTCTCGAAGCTGGACTCGAAAACGGAAAAGCGCCTCGTTTTCACTCCTACCCGGAGGCTGTTTTCTCCTTGGAGACCTCGGTCGAGTGATTTTCGCAGGAGGTGCGGTTGACAAAAAGATTATTGCAAGATGGCTGATTTTGCTAGAATATTTCTCCTAGCTTTGGCTATTTTCCCTGTAGTAAGTGCCCAAGGTGGGTATAAATGTGTTATTACTATTCTTAAGTAAGTGTAGCAATAGCTGTGAGTGAAATTTTCTTGGTAAAGCGAGCGTAAGCGGTTCTTAGAAATTTTGTCATGCAATTATTTAACATCAGTCCGAAGAAAGCGACAAGAACATGCCAATTCAAATAAGCGTATTTCTTGAGGTTGAAGAGACGATGTAGGATATCCGGATATTTCATCAGTGAAGCTAAATTGTGAGAAAACATTTATGTCTTCATGGGGAGATTTTCACTCCGGAGTTAGCCTTTTTTTAGAGTGAACATCTCTTTGACAGATAATTGAATGCAGATTTTGAATTGTGTTTACTTGAGATGGATTTTATTGTGATGTTTATAAATAATGAAGCGGATTTTCGGATCAGCAGTAGTTAGTCAAAGGTTATTACAAGTTGCTTTGAAATTTCAAAATACAATTTGAAAATCATCGGTCCTTGGTGTTGAGATTTGGCACAGACCGGCGCTAAAATGGCGTGACGTAAGTCCGATCTACCTGTTTTGTGCAAATTGTTTGTATTTGCAACAGGATTTCCGAGCTGGCGCCAAGATCAAAATCTTTGGGATTTACAGAGGAAGTCTCTTGAATTAAAAGTCTTCTTCAAGTCTTCCATACGAAGACTTGAATTACATATATAACAATTGTCCTGTTCAATAAGCTCATACATGTATGTACTCAAAAAGCTAACTTTTAAACCATTTTGAACAGTAGTTTGCCATACAGGAATTTCGACATTTCTATTATTCTTATTCCTTTAGTACTTGGAATCATTCGGTATTTGAAGGTACTTGGTTTTAAATGGAACAGAAGACTTAATGAATTATTTCTTAAGGCCTTTCAGCTCTCTACTGAAAAACTGTGTTGTTTAAGTGGATCGCTGCTAGTTACATGTCAAAATACAGTGTAAACAAGAATGATACACTGTATAATTATTACAATTGTTCTAATCTTTATGTGTCATAATTAATGATTTCACTTCACATACACAAAGGTGTGCTATGGCTATGTATGGCTGTTACAGTTTGACAACTCTGTCTGAGACTATTTGTAACAAGAGTGCAAATAAATTTTTTCAGGGCTTTGAAAAAACAAAAAAAAATTTACAACGTAGTAACAGTGGACATGATAATAGAACTCCTCAATGCAATGCAAAACACATTGGAAAGCTTTAAAAAATGATTGTCTGGACATTCTGCTTGACTATGTTGGGAATTCATCACACATTTGCACAATTTCACTCTTTGTTACTTCTACAGTATTTATTTATCTATCATTATTGGTATCTTTGATTGATTTCCAAGACAAGCATTCAGCCTAAAGTTATGTAATGGGCATTGAGGGGAGTCTGTGACTTAAAGGGGTAATATGATCAAATTTGCAGCTCTCTGATTTAAGCCATTTTAAAACATAGACAAGTGGTCGGTATGAGGAGAAAACTGACGCTTACATTTTTTAAATATCTCTTTTTGTTCCAGATATATTTAATTAAATTAGCCAAGTTATGACGTTATACACTCAGTGAAATAATCAAATATGTGAAAGCGAGATACATGCACTGTATCTCAACCAGTGTGTATCAGAAATGGCTCTGAGACTCTACTAGGTGTGTTCTACATTGAGACTACCAGTTATGTTACCATGGCAACATATCGGGTTTCAGACTTCCACCATGTTACCATTTCTGGCTTTTTTTCAGGTGCCATGTTGATATTTATCAGTGCTGCCTCATGTACATGTACATGCTGTAGCAAGCAAATAGCGATATTTCTTGTTTACAAACAGTGGCGTCACATTTCTTTTGATATTCAAATTTGTGACCGTGCACAGGAAATCGTACCTTAAAGTTTATATTGACGCGCTAAAGCCGTCGAGGAGATCGAAACAAGCGAGGGAAAAACAGAACCTCTCGAAGCTGATGTGATTGGACTCTTATTGTTTGATTTCAGCAAATCAAATCATGTGTCGCCAGAGCCACTTGTTCCTCGTGCACAGGCCCAGCCGGCTAAGAGGGACAAGCGGCTCTGGGGACGAGAATGAGTACCACTTTGAAGCATTTCTGCTTTTCTATAAACTTCTCAGCACTCCTTGTCACATGTTCTACATGTACATGTATGAATATGCACATGTATGTACATGTACTAATATTGTATCAAAAGGAGATAGGCAGAGCAAACCAATGTTCACTTTGAAGCAGAAAATAAACAAAAAACTCTAAATACAATTCTAAGTTGAGAGATGACTACCATGTATGTTGTTCTTAAAACTGATACAAGTCTAAAAAAGGGAAGCTGGAATGCTTCAATTTTTCCATTTTGTGGTGTTGGTTTCTTTGTCATTATTCCTCTTCAACCCCCAATACTGGCTGAAGATGAATAATACATGTATTACACTACATGCATGTAAGTGTACCGGTATTTACTTCTTCTTTCAGAATCCCGTTTTGAAATTGTGCCACCCTTTCCAGAGAACATCTATCCACTGGAGTTCACCTCAGCACAGGTGACATGTGTTGCTTTTGACTCGGCGGGAGTTGAGGTTCCAGAAAAAATCTTATTTATGAGAAGAGATGAGTATAATCACTACGTAGAACTAAAGCCAAATGACGACTTATACTTTACGAACCGCACAGAAGAAGTGGAAGGTTAGTGTAGACAGTTAACAAGTATTCCACCAATGAGTGTTCAAGGCTGTGCTTTAAGAAAAGCTAGTCGCCTGAGGCATCTGGGCACCCTTAGTCTGCACAGGCCTGGTGTTGGATACGAGATTGCACAGTAAGCAGCTAATGAGGCACGTGGTGTAGCATGAAGTTGGCTATGACTGTTTCATATCCAACTAACAGAAGTGGAATAATTGTTTTATTTAAAACATCCAAAGAATTGAAAATTTGAGCTTAAAATTCCTGTCTGTTGTTGCTGATATGTACACCTGCGTGTATGTGTACTGTGATGTGTGTCATTTAAGAGGCTGTGATTATACCATGGCCCGTGAGCTAATCAAAACTCTGGAATTGCAATAAAAGTTTGACTAGTTTTTAATACATGCCTTATTTACCCGTATATTTACTAGTCAACCTCGTGTATGAGTTGACCACCGAATTTTGTGGCCAAAAACTAAGTTTTCTTCGTTTCTCATTCTAGGTATACTAAGTATTTTGTTGGAAAACGTATGTACATGTATTGTATTTATTAGTATTATTCTTCAGGAACTCTGGATAGTTAGGTGAACGTGAAGTTTAAAACAGGGCTGCAAATAACGGCCGGTCAACGGACAATGCCCGGCCTGATTGGGGTTTTGACTGGTCAAACTTTCGCATTTTGCATTCGACCATATGGAGGAAATAACGTTTCTGTATTGTTGTTTACTATCAGGATGCACCTTGCCCGCTGTTTTGTTAAACTGAAAAGAAAATAAATTCATGGGGAAAATGACTTAGGGTTTGCGAACCGCAAGACTCAAGTTAAAAAGTTATTCATTTTTTCCACCACGCAAATAATTCAAAGCTCAGAAAAAAGGAACAGGTGCAATTAAAACTTTCGCTTCTTTTCAAGTTTATTTTTGTTTTCTGTTGCGTTTTCATTATTATCCGGTGGTATGTCTGGAAACACGAGCTGGAAACACGAACGCAAAAATGAACATGAAAGGTGACAGTATTCTCGAGATTGATATAGAGAAAAACTAATGAACATATTCAAATTTAAAAAAGACCAGAAAGGTAATGGAAAAGAGTAAATATTTCACTGAAAATTGTAGCTGCACATGTTGTGAGAATTCCAACCTATACTGACTGTAACAAACTTAATCAATTACAGTAATTCAAGACTTGAAATTTGAAATTATTCATCTCTTTTTGTCCAGTTTGTTCGCTTCAGTTTACGTGAAAGTTTAAATCAAACAAAGTTTATTTCAAGTTAATTTCATATGTCCACCTTTGATAGTAAATTTTAGGTTTTCAAAGTGAAAAAAAAAAGAAACAACATCTGGCTCAAGTCTCGCACGTGGTAATCTGATATGCTTCACATTTTTGGCCAGTTTTTTCCTTTTATTAGCTCACGTCACCACATCATCACTTTACTCTTCAGCATAATGTGATAATGATGCAGAATATTTACAGTATTTATTGATGTCAACACCGGACCTCTCGTCCTGAATATTGCAATGTAACAATTCTACAAATTCATTCATTCATTCCGTCGGCAAAAATTGGGAGTCTGAATTACTGTTCGACAGCAATGTTGTTTTAGTAAGGGACCTAACTTAAGACTGCTAGGGGAAAATTGCATGCCTCAACCCGGTTGATGGTCATATCTTCTCGAAGTGAAAAAAAAAAAAAAAAAAAAAAAAAAAAAAAACAGTGCAATCAAATGGCAATAGACCATTTTTCTGTGAAATGTAACCAGGGCTTATGTAAGCGAGGCTTGGGGTGACCTTCTCATGAAAAAGACCTGAAACTAATTAGCATAACAACGTAGGATTTACATATCAAAAGCAAGAGGGTTTGTATCAAAACAAGGTCACATTCAGCCTCACTTCCACTCAGAGGCTTGGTAACTCAGCACAGAACTGTAAAATTAATGCTCTCAAGATAAAACTGAGTAATTCGTCAAATAAAAGCAGCATATTACCTCAAAAAAAAAAAAAAAAAAAAATCTTCTCGAAGTGCATTGCGAACAAAAAATCCTCCAGTTGAACTTTTTGCTCAAAACAGATATAGTGTCACCCTTTTAAAAACACTGGAGTTTTGACAGTACGATTTTGAAAAATGTTATCCAGAAAGGGAGAAATTCCTTGAGCCATGGTCGGCAACCAGAAGGTGATTGTTATTTTTTAGGGCAGATTTCGGCATTGTAAATCCGATAATTCTGCTGGTGTGACAATATTTTGTGGTTTCCAAGATATACAAACACTGAACTGAATAACCTTAAATATGAGCGCTCGCCATGAGAAACCATTTACAAGTGTGCTCGAAAATGCAACACAGTGCATAGAACCGTTGACAGTAGCTTTTTAAAAGAAAGATCGTTAGAGATTTAGCTTACATTTACTGCCCAAACTTCTAATAAATGAAAACAACAATATGATAAACTAATAACCAAATTCATCACCAGGCACTGTTGCCGTAAAGTTTTTTTTTTCACATCTGAAATTTCTTTGTTTTGTACCCGTCATTTGATTGGCACAAATCAAAACTGTTGGAATGTATTGTTCTCATTCTGCCATGTGATTGGTTAACTTTGTCTGGGTGACCCCGCTTACAGTAGTTTCATTGTAACAAACAGTACATGTAAGACATGTGCATTAGTTGCGACTTGTTAAAGAATGCGCTCAATACCAGGTGCATGCTGTATGGAGCTTTATTTACTGTACGATCTCATACTGTCCAATATTAGTACATTCAATTCCTCCAGGCCCTACTGATACCTAGGTTGCAGTAGAACCACATAAAGTCTTCTAACACTTAATTTGCAGCCAATAAAACCAAGCTTTATGCTACAATACACATCAAAAATGTAACACTGGATGACGATAGTCAGCATGGAGTTCTGGGAAGTTACGAGTGTCATGCGTTTGCAGTTGGCAAAGCCGTCGTGGGTGCAAGGCATGGCTTTAGTGTTAGCGTTATCAGCAGTAAGTTCTTCACACTTGTTTATGTTCATTTACTTGTTGTGACACTTGATTTGTTGACCACATAGTCTATGTTTACATGTAAAACAGCATGCACAGCATGCAAGGACTGCTCCTTTTCCTTCACTCAACAATTTAAACCAGGTTATTTCATTAGTCAGTAAAATAATAGATGTTATGGTATGTGTTTACACTGAATTTGTAGAATTTTTTCATAGTAACTGCATTTCATAGTAACTGCATATTAGATACAGCTGTACCTCTGTGCTTTGTATAATTATATAATAGCACTACATACTGTCCAATTTGAAAATAATTGGGTGAGAAAAAAATTCTGAGGACTGCGAAATTGGATGAGGCTGTACGCCGTGTCCAATTTGGCAGTTCGAGAAATTTTTTGAATCCAATTATTTCCAAATTGGGCAAGCATGTAGTCCTGTTACCTATTAATTATATAGCATCCAAAAATATGTGAACATGGCAAATGTTTTGCCCTCCAAACTAGTTTTTCTTGACAATTGATTGGTTTATGGAAGGTATCCTGATTTTTCTTGAATTGGACAGTTTGAGCAAATTCCCATATGAATAGAACTTGGAAATGGCCTATTAAAAGGAATGGTAGATTTGTTGTCTTCTCCTCTTTTTATCCTTAGTTCAATACTGTCTTTTCTTTTCTCTTAAAGTCTTACCCCAATAAAATTTGAACTACACATGTAGACAGCTGGTTTGGTTAGAGTAAAGGACTGTTTGCAGGGATGTAGATAATAGCTGGGAGCCAGGGAAAATAACCTGCTTTCAGCATGGTTTTCCCGGCTGAAGATGAACCTGTGGGCAGAACCTTGGAGGCAAACCTCTAGGCAAAACCTTGGATTAAATGTAATTATCAATACTGAACTTGGTGTTTTTTTTCAGTCAATACTTCTATTAATAAATGATGAGGTTCAGTTGTACTTTACACTACTTTCAAATTAATGCGAAACATGCTATAAATGCAGGACTCGATTAAATGCCAGAAGCATTTAAAACTTGACATGATACGTACATGTACACTACACTGTACAAGATCCAGCATTATTTTATTTTGAGCCTGGTGTTTATTCAGGGCCCATTGTTTGATCAAGAAAAGAGGCACTTTTCTAAATGTTTCCGTTGGCAATCAGTGCTTACTGAAAACACTACGTCTTATAAGTATAAATATGCATAATGTAATGTACAAGTTTAACCATGTAGAGTGCTTCAAACAACTCTTTTGCAACTGTTGTATTCTCCAACATGCGTCTAATATTGTTGACAATGTTGTTCAATGTGCTACATGTGTTTTTTGCATTAGTGAAGACTTTCGCTTTTCAATTTTTATTTTCTTTAGGAGATGAAATTCCCAAAGTTGTTATACCTGATATCAGTGTCTTGCGAGCTGGTGAGGACGTCACACTCACCTGCAACTTGACTGAAAGAGGAGACAAAAGTTCCACCAGACTGAAGAGGATTTCGTGGTTTAAAGATGGTGTGTTATTGGAAAGTGTGCGAAATCCTGACCCACAAAAATCCCAGGACACACTTGGCCCGCTGAAAATAGAAGCTGTTACCGTCGAAGATGGAGGGAGTTACACTTGCCTGCTGGAAGTGATGTTACAAAATGCCAAAGAATACAATGTGTCGGATGACACTGTCATTCACAGTAAGCATAGACTATTCGCCACCTCTCTATCAATGCAAAAGAACACAAGAAACAACACATGAAGCGAGTGTGAGTGCTAAGCATGAGGGGGTGTAAAATGCGTTCGATGGTGTACAAAATAAATTTTACTCTGAAAAATAATTATTATTCTTTGCCTGTCACATGGTGCCTGATTTCCTTTCCAGGGCAAGCACACTCAAGACTGAAATTCTAATTATTTTATTAAATGCAGCACTTAAAAGTCAGGGATGCACTACAGGACTGCAAATAAAAGCCAGACAGTGCCTGACCAAATTTTGACAATAATATTTCCAATGAAATTACAGCTGTGGTCTGGACAATAATTATGGTTTTTTGCTTTCCAATTCAAAAGCCAAAGGAATGTTTTGCCTCGCTACAGTTTTGTCTCAGTGAACAAAATGGTGACTTACTGTCAGTAGTCATCTGACACATGTCCTTTCACAGGAATAAAATTAATTGCAGCCCTGCACTAGGTTCATGACAAGTTGCTGCAACAAGTCGCCTCGTGTGACGCAGTGACAGAGTTTTGTTGCTGGATTCAGCCGCACTAATACAATTTAATTATTTGTGTTGCAGAGCAAAGATTTTCACAAACATTAACCATGTTGCGTGTACAATACAACTTGTTGCCTGTAAAGGCAGACACAGTAGGCAACAAGTCGCTGTGACACATTGTGGCGACAGCCCATGTGTACTACTTCCAAAGCAAATCACTGCAGTACACTGGGACAAAATTTTGTTGCTGCGATCAGGTCGCTCAAAATAATTCAAGAACTTTGGTTTGAATTTGTATCACAGATTGCAGCAACAACATTCTGTTGCAGTCACACCAGGCAATTATTTTGTTGTAGTGGCTTGTCACTGTGATGTGTTTTGGCAACTTGCCATTTAGTGTGTTTTGGCCTTAAAGGAGCTACGTCATGTGCGTTTTGAAAAATTTAGCCTAAATTTTTCAAATTCGTCTCAATCTTCTCCATCCTTAAGCATCCTTTTTCCATTTTGGTGTAGTATCAGCTCTTGGTTGTTTTTCTTCCTTATTAAACTACATTGTACTAGTTTTAGGTTTCTGACTTTTCAAGGACAATTTGGTTCGTCACAAAAAATTGACTCAGAAATTATTATGACAGAGCTCCTTTAACGTTTTTCAGCACCTTGTTTTGGAAGCAGTACTCACAGATGCCGAGACCTGCTGTTGCAACTTGCTTCTTGGCACAAGACTCCCATCCTTTATAGTCAATGCTATTCTTCCCTTTGAACATGTCGGTATATACAGTGTACAGTCACGTACTTCTTTCATTGATTTTAGTTAAACCATGGCTTCCAGGAAAGGTAGATACTGAGGAGAAGGCGTTCAAGGGAGATGACATGTCGTTTGAATGTGCAGCCAAAGGATTTCCTCTAGAAGTTGAATGGAAGGTTAAGAAAAAGAGCGAGGACAAAATACAATCTTGCATAAGTAAGTTAGGTTAACGGTGTACATGCACCTCAGTGCAAAAACTAATTGTTTCATTCTTTGCCTTTTTCTGTTTTCCTTCCTGATCTGTATTGTTTAATCACTTAACCCTTTTAGTTTACCCCCTAAGGCAGATGGTCATTTCTCGTAAATCAAAAAATATAAATCGGATATCCATGTATGATTCACCATTTGAAAGGTGTTGATTAGAGAATTTCATAAAACACATTAACAAATAAAAAGAAAGTGAGAGCTTTCAAAGAAATGAGTCACAATTTTAAAAAGAAAAGGATTAAAAAAGTTGTCTTTTGCCGTATATATTAGGTATACCCCTCAACTATATCTTAATTTGCAGCTTTCAGTCCAGTGGTTAATTTCAGATATGTATCAAACAAAAAAGGTTCAAAAGTTACAGGAGTGGTCAATTAAGTCACAAATAGGTGGAGCTGAAATTTTATCCTTTCAAAATGCAGATTTTTCCAAGACAATTTTGGTGCCAAAAAATCAGATTAGTTGGACAAATATTGACCAAGTTATGACATTACATATGGCACTCTCAGGGGTTAAAGGGTTAAAAAACAGTACTGCTCAAAAGTAAGTTGACAATCTCACCTAGTCCTTGAAACTCTAAACTTTGTTGGTATTGTATGGTAAAGGGTCTGCACATTCCAGACGCCCACTCTACATGTTGTTTTTGGTGGGAGGATGTCCACTCTGAAGATGTCAGCACCCTTTCGGGGTTGGCTATCATCCGTCGTAGGTCCAGTTTCCTGGCCTTCTTTAACCTTCCTTCCAGTATCTTGTTCATTGGATAAGGTTTCTGTAGCAGGAGACTTTTTTACGTGGCAGGATCCCTCCCCCTTTCACATCCTGTACTTAAAAAATTCTTATTGCAAGATGTCTTAACAATAAAATCGATGTCAAAATGCTCAACGAAACATCTTAAATATTTTTCAAAATGATCATGATGCATCCAACAACACAGTTAGTTCTTTTAATCAAAACCTAAGCTTTGAATTTGAGACATGTGTGGTGTATCATCAGAGTGTGAAATCTTGCCCATTGTTCTTAATGAACTCCAAACAAAAGGAAAGTAGAGGGGGTAAGTTTGTAAAGAAACTGTGGTGCTGCGTCGGTGGGAAGTATAACAATGTAATTTGGTTTTATCAACTGGGTTGATAATGTCAATTGGCCACCGTAAAGAGATTCAAGAGCTGAGTCGTTTCGAGCGTCAGCCCTTTGTTGGAGCAACAAAGGGCTGACGCTTGAAACGTCAGCTCTTGAATCTCTTTACGGTGGCCAATTGACATTATCAACCCAGTTGATGAAACCAAATTAAAAAGAAAAGTAGGCCTATTCAACTCCACCACATCTTACTGCTTACCGCGGTATTAATTGCGGTTTATCCCGGTATTAATTCAAGGCGAGAACACAGTATCGATCTGCAGTTTGAATGTGGTAAAAACGCGGCAAATCAGGGCTGTTATTGAAGGCTGGGGGCTGGGGAATCCCCCCTGCTACTACGAGTTTGAGCCCCAGCTACATGTACTTTGAAACAAAACCAAAAAACTGGAAAGTGAGAAATGCATGAAAAAGGCAAAGTCCCCTGGCTACTTTTTTACTTTCCCAGCCCACTTGAAAAATTAGTGACAACCCTGCAAATGGTAAGTCGTTCCGAACGGTACTTTAGTTATAATTGTAACAATACTGTGTCATTTATTTCCTATCTTGTTAGATGAATCAAGTGGAAGTTACAGGATTCATCGTAGCAGTGTTTACAACCCATACATTCTTACCATATCTGATGTGCAGTACACTGACCGTGGATTTTACTACTGTTGTCTCCCTTCCAACTGCTCTGATAGTGTTGATGAATGCCAAAAATTCATCCTCCGTGTTAGAGGTATAGGACATTTTTTCTACAACTGCAGAAATTCTCACTCTTTCAATGGCTTGTAGAGCGAAAATACATGTAATATCGACCTACTGCTGTTTCGTACCTTCTAATGGACTTTTGGACAGTTTTTATGTTTTTGTACACAAAGATTTGGTTTTCATCTCGTTCAGGGAATGATATGTACATGTCTCTGTTAACTTTTGTTGGGTTCTGCAAAAGCACCACGAGTGGACTGAACTTTGTAGTAATTCAGTGGGTTTTGTGCAAGACAAGATTTTAGGGCAAACTACTTTGCTCACTATATCAGGGTGTCACTATTTGGATTTTGTGAATGCTTATGTACGTGTATGTACAGATGCACACTGAATTTGATTGTGCGGCACAACTTGCTCCATGCTCTCACAAGGATTTGTAGCCCATGTTTTCATATTTTATTTTTGTTCATTTCAGATCCTTTGGGTCCACTGTGGCCTGTTATTGGCATCCTGGTCGAAGCCATTGTCCTTTTCCTAATCATCTTCCTTGCAGAGAAAATGAAGAAGAAAAAACAAAAAGGTGTGTAGTTTCAGCGATCACCATCAAATTTCTCCTTTCAATGTCAATACATTTTTGAGCAGATACGTGATGAGAACTAAGAAATACATCAATAAGGGGATATTGTATTGATGTCACCAAATTCTCAGAACTAATAATTATAAAAAAGGAATAATATTTTATGGTTATTGGTAACGAGAAAATTAATGTTGTTTTGATAGTTACCAGTGAAGGTGAAGTCTGGGTCGAGCCTAGTGGCCCATACTGCCCGAGCTTATCCCAGTTTCCTTAGTACGAAGTGAAGCGACTGGGATTATTTCCACTCCCCCTGGATGGGATGCTACTTCATAGCGGGATTACCGCCTCCCCAGCATTAAATTCGCCTGTATGCCCATACCCATTTATGCACCCATGTGAAGAACGCCCAAAGAACATAACGCAGTGCCCCGGCTGAGGTTCAAACTCAGACCGTTCAATTTGGAGTCCAGCACATTAACCATTACTGATTTACAGGGCTCGAACTTGGCGGTGGTCTACTAGCCAAATACCAGTAGATTTTAAATTTTGGTTAGTGGATTTTCCTCATTTGCTAGTCATCTTGGCTACTAAATTTTCACCTCTATAAATTACTGTCTTCAAACATTTTTTTCATAATTTCAACAACTGGCATGAATTAAAGTCTAAAGAAAACAATTCTATATTCGAAAAATAATTCTTTATTTCATTTGATATACGAGTTCGTGTTTATTCACCGCCATATTGATTTTGCTTGATCGGGGAACATGGGACCAAGTCATATACCCATGATGCAATGCTATCAAAAAAGCTTGTCTGCCATTTGAAATGCAAATCTATGATTGTGTGATGGTCTGGCATCCTTTTCAGGGGGAGATGACAGACTTCTAGTCGCCTCATGTTAAAGTGCACGTAACCCCAAAATGAATCTTTGTACCAGTTCGAAACGCATTGCACCCCTCGTTCCTACTTTTTACCAAATGCTGACTATTTGTAGCATTCAAACGTTACGAAAAACTGTGCATCATTTGTTGCACGACCAAGTCAGAAGGGGTGTCACTGTGGGTCTATTCCTGGTGGACGTCACAAACTGGTTTGCATGCATGTTTACAAAGACTTAATGCGATGCAAATCAGTTTGTGACGTCAACCCAGGAACAGACCCACGCCCCTTCTGACTCGGTCGTGCAACAAATGATGCACAGTTTTTCGAAACCTTTGAATGCTATAGAAAGTCAACATTAATTGTAATGCGTTTCGAACTGGTGCAGAGATTTATTTTAGCGAAAAATATATTTTGGGGTAAGGTGCAATTTAAGTAAATCAGGATAAGTTCTGGTCTAATGTTCCACTGGGCTCGCACTGCAGAGCGCTCACTATACGTTTTGTTGAGCCTATTTCAAATACACACATAATAGTAAAACAAACCCGTTGTAGAAATGAGATATTGCAGGGATTTCATTTCTGCATCTAACAGTTTTTCCCTTTATTTTCATGTTGCCTGTTTGTTATCGATGATCTGCCTGTTACAGCTGACAAGTAAGCACAATTATATTAATTTGTAGAATATAGTTTTGTGTTAAAGCTTACAAGCTTCATGTGTATTACATGTGTAATGATAGTGTCAAATGAAACAGCCCCTTCTTGAGAGGTTTGTCAATTGCAATCCTTCTCAATCTTCCTCATTCCAAGCCATCCTTGTTTGTCCTTACTCTGCTGTTATCTCTGGCGTTTTTCTATCGTGGTTAACTTATATTTCCTGTATTCCTTTGATTTAAAGACAGTTTTACACATTCGTTCTCACTAAAATCACTTGCATCTTGTTTTCCTCTCAGGGAAGATGGCCGCATGGAGTTTAGCTACAGTTCTACAGACGATGGCGACAGGGGGCAAGTGCGTCTGCGCAAAGTGGGTGAAACTGCTGTCGCTTAAAAGGGCTCGCTTCACGTGTGCAGCTCGCACCAGTCACTTGTCATCTACCACTGCACTAGTTATTATGATTTACGTAAAATAGAAAGGCAACTTAAATGGAATAGTGATTGCTGAAAGCAAAAAGGTCATCCCTTTTAGATGAATCTGCAGCTTTTATCAGTTGAAACTATAAAAATATTATTTAAAATGGTAAGAAAAACCCACGAGAAAATACTCTTAAACTAAAATGGTTTGGATGGTAACACCTGGATTGCAAACACAAAAAAGCTTGGTTTCTGTCAGCCAGTTGTAGGCACAGAAAGCCGCTTTACAAGTTATGAAGCGGCGACAGAAAGGTTTCGTATTGGAAATGTTATTGTTTTAGATTATTTTCAGGGTTTTATGTTAATTTGTCCGTGTTTTGATAATGCGACAGTCACTGATCAAAACGGTGGACAAACTTGTTGCCAAGCAACAACTTTAAGGGCCATGTGGCAGTATGCCAGCCAGTTAAACCAATTGTTTCTGTAATTCAGTTGGGTAAAAACACTCATTAATGTCGTTATTCAGTTAGTTACTGTAGTATAATTACATTCCAATGTCTGCCGTACGGACACCTAGTTTATAATATGAACAGTTTATATAAGTATATTTAGTTCAGTGGTTTCCATGCTGTTACTGTTGATGGTTCGGTTTTAATGGTAGTTAAGTAGAATTTTCGCCGAAAACCGTCTCTTTCCGCAGGCAAGTCCAAGTTTGAAAATTGGATTAAATTAAGCTAGCGGTTAAATCAAAGTTAAATTTACTTTAAACAACTTGACTTTTGGCACATCGTATTTACAAGTAGATTAAAACAAAAAGAGGCTTGCTTGCCGCTCATTTTCAACGCGCTTTCTTTCATTGGAAACTTTGTTCCGTTTCCGTATTCCACTCGACATCTTTCAAATGGTTTTCCAAAGTATTCGGCCAATAAAAAGGCGAATAACCGCGGGCACAATTTATCGTAGGTGACATTGGTGTTAAATTTGGACTTCAACGCCTTCCGTACTATAAACTTGGGTATTTAATGGCCAGACCAGGGAAACCAATAAAAGATGTGATAAAAAATATTGTGAAGAGATCGAAAACTTTTTCTGTTAGCGACAGTGTTATAAGGGAGTGTTAATTGCGAATAACAGGGTCCGTACGGGTCCTGGAAAACCCGGAAAGTCCTGGAATATGGCATTTTTCAGGACTGGAACTTCCTGGAAAACGATTACAGGTCCAGGAAATTCCTGGAAATCTTTTGAACTCAAGAACTTAATTTTTCTGAACTAACTTTATAAGAAATGCGAGGCTTACAGTAGGGAGAATTTATGTTGGGATCTTGGAAGAGGAAGGGTTTAATGTGAATTTTGGAGTCCTGGAAAATTCGTTTTGAGTCCTGGAAAAGTTCTGGAAATTTGTTTGTGAAAAGGGGTACGAACCCTGGATAAGCTATATAGAGCCATTTAGAATATATACATTCTCTGTGTTTTTTGTCCCGAGAGCCCACAAAGGAAACGAAATTGGCAAACTCCTGGTGGTTTCCAAAGGGACAGGTACCGCATAAACGAACATTGAGTCTGCAGCTACGGTTCCTTATTTTAAAATACAAGTTCGTTGCCAGGGTATTCCAGCCTGGGCGATGGACCTAAGCTTGAACGCCTGCGAGACCCTGAGAATGAGTTTGGAAGAAATGGCGACGAAGTTACCCGAACACTGTCGAGAGGTTCTCTTGCTACTTTCCTATTGGGCAGCAAAGATTCGGAAAAACTTCGTTGCACTTGCTAATATTTGTACTATCGTCTCGTTTTTTTAAGACACCAGGAAATAATGTGATAGAGAAAAGATATTAGAACGATTTCGCGTAGGTCGCCTTTTGTATGCTGATGATACCGTTAAATGATACTAAGAACCGTTAAGGTGATTCCCAAGTTATGCATTGCTCATCCGTACTGCGACCAATGCGTGCGTATTGAAACGTGGAGGCTTTTTCTTTCTGTCTGGACTCTGGAGCACGCCAGTGTCCTATCATTTTTTCTCTTTGTTTGAACTGAGCAATAATTTTCTTCCTGTACAACAAATGTAAACCAGTTCGCAGTGTTGGAAAAGTAATAATAGTGTTTTTACTAGCCAATCGTGAGTAAAATCGCAATGATGTGCAAGGAATTGCTACGTATAAATGAGATGCTGTCGCTTCTAAACGAGCACAGGGTCCCCCATTTTTATTTCAAAATTAAGTTCCTGTAACACAAAAGTCGATAGGCAAGAACAATAAAGAATCACGTGTTTGTATGCTGGCGTGCACACGCGTGTTGTGGCGTTCGGGACAAGAATTTTACAGGACATGTAACGTTGAGGTGAGCTGTTCAGGGGATAAAGTTGAAGAGGAAATGAAACGAAGTGCTTTTTTGGGAGATCCTGGGAACGAGGTTGAAGCCTGGTTTACACTAGCGACACAAGGCCGACATAACGTCAAGAAACAGCTCATTTCATCGCACGCGATTCTCTATTGTTCTTTCGTTAGCATATAAAAGTGGTCTTACGCAATATTGTTCTATTGATTGTACATTTTTAGTTTTATTTAAACATCTCTTTATACCTGTTTATACACTGCTTTGGATTCATAAGATATCGCAAGCTTGATTTTTCAATACATGCAAATTAGGTTTTGTGGCCGCCATTTCCAATGTTGTATACACAGTCAGAAAATGCGAGGCTTAGATCCGAGAAACCCGCTTTCGGAAACCGTCCGTAACCTCTTGAAACTTGACTTGAAATTTTCGGCACACGATTGGAAGTTCCGAAGAAATTTCCGAAGCTTAACGGTCGCTCTGCACATCTAGCGTTTTTCTCGGATTTGACACCAGATTCCCGTGTACACAGAAAATTCAAGAGTGGGATATTCTCCTTCATATACCACAAAGAAACAAAAGGGAAAAATTTTATTCTGTTCCCGTATTATACACGGCTTGTCATGTCACGTGTGTGATACCGTCAATATACAACGGCTTTTCAGCCTTGTGATTGGCTGTGTTCTACGCGACATGAAATAAATACGGATATTCAGCAAACTTCTCAACAATGCTTTTGTCAGCGGATGTTTCAAGCAACGGAGTTATTTACATCTGCGCATTGCTTGTCATGCCGAATTCAGAATATTATATCTGTTTCATGATTGTACGCCTGTAAATGCCTTAAAGTGATATGAAGCTAATCCGAATAAATGGCAAGAAAAACCAATGTAGAACACCAATTATTTCTCACCCGAAAAACAAGTGGATAACCACATTGGTGTGGCGACGATATTAGCGCCTGATTACATGAAGAATTCCAGCCCGGTGCCAGGACTGAAATTTTAGCCCGGTTAGAAGCGCTGAGATTCCGGAATAAATCTTCTTAAAGGGGCAGTTTCACGCTTTGGCGCATGTGCAAGCCCACCCAACTCCATTGTCTATGAACCAATCGGTTTCCAGTTGTTAACTCGTGCCTGCGTCCAGAATAAGTCCGACGGGCCGACAATAAATTCGATGTTCAACACCAAGTTTCACATTTTTTGGAAAAATCCGCTGACATTTCCGAAAATAAATTCGATGTTCAACACTAAGTTTCACATTTTTTGTAAAAATCCGCTGACATTTCCGAAATTGCGATACTGATTAACTGGACAAGGTACTTAGAGAATCGGTGTCGGAACAAACAAAAGAAATCAAAATATGAAATAACAACTCTATTGCAAAGTTTTTGCCAAATGGCTGTGAATTTTTCAAAGGCATCTTTCCCGCAAAAGTTATTTGCATGCTTGCGATTGTTTCTTTAACAATGGAATCTAATGGGCTGACAGTGTAGCTTGCACATGCGCAAACCGTGAAACTGTCCGTTTAACAAGGCATGACGAGGCATGAACGAGGCATGACGAGAGTTTTCATCCCAGGCTGATATTCGACATGTTACAGGCCCTAAGTGGGTCCTAAGTGTACCACACTAATATTAATCCTAAGTTCATGCAAACGTCATCTTTTGTTTCAGTAATGCAATGTGGTCGTTTGCGGAAATCTCCCAGATTGCCTCTGCGAAGGAGAGAATATGTAAACGGTAGATGAAATAAGCGTGCGACAGCCGAAATACCGAACTACTCAGTTAAGTAAAGTACAACAAGCGTTGATCAGGGAACGTCGAGCGACTCTCCCGCCTACATGTGAGTCAAATACGTCGATTTCGCGCCTACGGGTCAATTTCTTACGCCTCGCCAGAAAAATTGTGATACTACGGCCTCAACTGACAACATTTCTAAAAAATATGCAAACTTGAAGCAATGAAAAAACAGAAACGTTCGTCTAAATGACATCTCCCGACTTTAGAGGAAAAAGTACTTGCGACGACGTTTCGACGTTGACGAAACACATTCTGGGACTGGGACCCGGAAATCTTCGGACTGTCTTCGGAAGTGTTCGGAGCGACTTCGGGAATCCTCGGACGACTTCGAAAATGATTGGGACGTCTACATCTCGCGCTCTTTATTCAGAAAACGTTGGTATATAAGTTAATTCATAGCTAAAAGACAGTTCAAAAATCGAGGTCTGAAGCGTAATACTTTATCTGTTTCATTCATGTTCCGAGTCGATTATCTACGATAATATAATCTTCGTTTTCCGGTCGATAGTTTCTTATCTATTTTGATTTTTCATGTCAGAAATATTCAATATTGTACTCTAAAGTTAAAATTTGAGCTCTTTTTTTCGGTATCTACATTGCAGAAATCTTTCAGTTCCCACAACGGAGAGCCTGAGTCAACTTTTTCACAGGCCATTCAACTTTCGTTGTCTTGAGGATAAAATTAATTGGGTATTCGTACGTATGTTAACGGTTTCTATTGCGCGTGCCAAGTTAAGTCAAATGAAGCGCCTTGGAAAATATAATATTCATATGCGAACACTGCCCCCAGATGGCGACCGCATGTTTGTTTTCTGTGCTTCAAAACAATTGAAAGCGTGTATAATTTTATACGATAGTACAGTTTTAGTGATGAGAGCGGTGAGCAAACAGTTTTTAGGAAAAGTTTTGAAAACAATGACCGACAACATGTAATTTACACAAATAACAATCAAATTTTGGTCTCTTTACGTTAATTATCTGTATTTCTGGCGAAAACAAATTGTCAGATATTATACATTGAGTGTTTCGTTTACCATGGATAGAAGCGACACCAACTCAATAATAAACTACAGTTGACAAAACACAGAGTAAAACAAATCTACAAGGTTATTTTTTATTTTTAAAACCGAAGTTTTCTCTGTTTTTTTTTTAAGCGAGGAACAGCTTCCCTGGAAAATACTGAATATTTTTTGTCTTTCGTCAGTGACGTTAATAAAGACAAGTTAATAAAATCTTATCAATGGACAAGCCTATCCAGTTTCTTGTCATCGCCATTGCACGACCGCTTGGGTAAATTATCGTTTTATTGAAAGAAAAATAATTTAGTTATCTTTTATATTGTTTGGTATTATCAATATTTTAAATATTATGCTTTGGGGGAAAACATCGAGGGTTTGCGGAAAATTTAGAAAATGTGATTTCTAGCAGAATCGACGTGAATTTTTTAAGGATATTTATCCCCCCAAAATATATAAATTATTAGGATAATGCACAATGCTTCTTGAGATGTAAAATCGTTTTAAAACCTCAATTTGCTGTTCTTTGTGCTCCGGTTAAAAGGATATTAAGCAAGGAATTCGATTGGCAGTTTTGTGCGTTTGATTTATTTTTCCATAACAATGTCTGCCTTTAAGAGCAAATTTTAAAGATTACTTCCGCACATCTGAGAAAAAACAATCACAATAAGCAGCGACAGTGCTTTAAAAGGCTACAAATGATGACAGATTTGCTTAGTTTGGCGATAGTTTCAACATGGGCGTTCGCAGTTAAAGTCAAACATTGCGGTTTCTGTGCCGTGTTGCATTTTGGAAGTCCTCTAAGCACAACACAACCGGCTATTCGAAAGTCGAAATAAATAAATAAACTCAACCACACCACATAAGCATTGTATAGATCATTTGCAAGCTCACAGCAGGAGATATAAAAGAATCTCTGTTCCGTAAGATGCGGTCGATACATTTAGCTTTTGTCGAGTGCGATGACTGGATCACGCGCGCGACATTAAAATTGTGCCATTAAGGACACGAGACTATTATTGTCCGTACTCTTTCTGTGATGTCACAATCATCAATCGCACGTCATGTAAAATTCACAAGCAAGAAGTCTGTATGCATTGACATTGGAAATAAGTGCCGAAAAATGGACGCAAACGAGGAAGCGTTTTACGGGCGTAAGGAATTTCGGCGGATTTTTTATTCTTTTTAGAGTGATGAAGATTTCTTATTCATGGACAGCGCGCAAAGATCGCGTATCCTCCTTTTCAGATTCGTCTTCTTGTGATCACGTAAAGAAATGAGTGAAGTTCGCTGTGAAGATGCGGAGTACAAGCAGAAAAGTAAATCTTGTGAATCGATCGACAAATTGCCGTCGGATCTGCCGTGTAATGAGGCCGGAGACACGATAACGGCTGGAGAGCATGTCGAGCAACCCTCCGCGGCCAATACTGAATCCGAAGACACTTCACCGGAGACAAAAAGAACCAGTGATTCCTCTTATGGAACGGAAAATTCCATTTTGTCTTCACATTTGAGTCTGCAAGCGCTACAGGCGCTGAACGACGCAAATGCGCAAGGCGATGATGAAGTCATTGATGCTGAAAATATATGCCTCTATGAGCAAGGACCTCTAAATGAAGTGATCACCGAAGGAAATCCTGAAGTTTTTCGTGAATTCGATTCAGCCTGCAGTAGTCCGCTTCTAAATGGACATGCAGTAGATAATGACTTTCACATTACAACAGAAAAACCACAGGAAAATAATCCGGAAAGGAACAGCCACTCAAAAATCAGAGGAATGACCATTCTCTCGTTTTTCAGTAGGAATTCGTGCACATCACGATCACGGACGAACTCAAATAGAGCCAACGGCGATGTCATTATTACAATTGACGCTGATGATGCGAATGTCCTTGATCCGCCGCCGAAGCCGAAACCCTCTTTTAATGATCGTTTGAAAGGCTGGCTGCAACCAATGGACAACAAAATGAATATGAAGGTGTTTGGAAGCAGGAAGGCTATGGCAGATGAATTGTTACGCTATAAAAAGGCAGGTTGGATAATTCATCCGACGAGCGCGTTCAGGTTTGAAATTGAAGTTATGGTTTCTTTTGGTATTTGTTGTTTTATATTTTTGTGTTGTTGTTGTTGTTTTTTTCATTTGGTATGTATACATATATACACTTTGCGTTTACTTTTATTGTTACAGCAGTTTTTCTCTGACAATGAAACCTTTTCTTTCTCATTTATCAATCAAAAAACAGGAAATTCTTTTCTGGTCGCAGTTTGAGTTATATCGCCTACTGAATTATGTAAAGTACATTGCACACACGTTTTGAGAGAGCAAAATAGTCTTACGTTGTAATTCAGGTATTTTCCAAACCAGGCCGCGAAAACCTCAATGCAGATAACAGACAAGTTTAAACTTCGTTACGGAAAGCTCAGTTAATGGCGATTCGCTATGACTTTGATTACATCAGATGAGCCATTTCCGTACTTTTGTATTTGAGAGTTTAAATTTTAATATACTCCTTTGGCATACGAGGTCGTGTCTTGATTACAGGATTTTGCGTATGCAAATTGAGGATAATCACTTACAAAAAACTCGTGAAAACACCATTCTGCTTTTGTAATGCTTTTTTGTATTTTCGCTTTATTAGTTAGCGATTCCGTCTGCCAAGGATTTTGTATACCCCTTTAGCGCTTTCACTTTTCCTTATATTAATTTAATTTTCACCGTCAATTTCTAAGATCATTAATGGCTGAAAAAATATGTTTGAAATGGATGTTTTAAAGAAACTATTTATTTGATAAACGATTTTTTTACAGTATTTTAATGAATAATACTTTTGACCAGGTAGAAATTTTGATCTTGTGGTGATTTGACGTAATTATGAATTTTTTAAGTCACATCGTCAAGACAGAAACTGTGAAAAGCTTTGTTTAATTAACGAACGAATTCGCTTGAAATCTAACAGGGAAACGTAAATATAATCCGAAGTAGCCGGAATTGTTAGTTGAAGTGTGCGTTTGACTGCCAATCATGCAAGATCGTCCTTTTTTCTACATGGAAGTTTGTCTTGCGAAATATCGGCCAGATTATTTTGTCTATTCGACACCAGGTGTTAGGCTGTTTATTTTTCAAACCACTTGATCTATGGGTTTTCATAGTTTGACGTGGTCGGTTTTCATTCATAAACCGCTTTACACTATCTCTCGATCCGATTAGAAGTTAACTCGGTTAACCAAAAGACATTTCAGGAAAATGCAGGCTTAGATCCCTCTTGTTTAAGCCTACCCGATTGATTACTACGTTTCTATACTGATTTCAGCTTCACAGGCAAGCAAACGAAATCTGAATTCGAATCAGCTTGACGTTTATTGGCCGCGCCGTGGGGTGGGTACAAGTATAGTTTTGATAGGTCTTATCACGGTTTTCGACGCCATCTTGACGTGTAGGCAAGGCGATCAGAAATTACATGCAATGTTTGTATTGGAATCTGATGGGAAATAAATTTATTAAAAATTGAAGTTTGCGCAATATATGAATCGCAACGTACTAGGCAGAATATTGTATTCACCAAGTTTGAAGGATGTAGCTGGGATAGTAGACGCTCAGTTAAGTTTTTTTAATTTTCCATACATTTGTCTGTAAATTTGGGTGCCGTGACAGGGTTCGCGGAAAAAAAAATTACAGACAAATGTATGGAAAATTAAAAACTTCACTGGGCGTAAGCCGATATTTATTCATCCACAGTCATGTCCCTTTTAATCCTTCTCAATCCTGCTCATACGAAATCATTCTTTTTTCGTCTCATTTTATTTTTGCCACACTTCTGTGTTTTTGTGCCTTGGTAAACTGTTATTTCGATCCAGCTTTATACATAACTAAAAGGGAAATCTTGCAGACTCGAACAAAAATCCAAGAACACTTATTCCAACTAATTTGACAACGAAGTGTTCCTTAATTTTTAGGTTAGTTCTCGTGATATATTTCCCTTCTCTGATCATTCAGGTTTTTCCTGTTTCATTTTACAGGCTTTACTGGGATCTTATGGTCCTCTCTATGTTGATCGTGAACATGTTCGTCCTGCCGGTGGCCATAGCTTTCTTTAATGACGACATGAGCCCATCGTGGATTGCTTTTAACAGCGTGTCCGATGGAGTGTTCCTCTTGGACATTGTTCTGAACTTTAAAACTGGAGTGCTTGTTCATGGAACACCGAACAAATTTATTCTAGATCCAAAGAAAATTGCTGTCCGGTGAGTGGATTTTTATTAGTGTAACCTAACTCTTCATCGAACCCATATGGGTAGAGACATTTGTACAAAAGTATTTAATTTGTAATGATTTCTTTAACTTTTTGTACATCTCAGGCTCCTCCCACACGTATACGTTTTTAAAAACGAATTTTTATGTTTCTCCGTTTTGGAAAAAAAACCTGCGTCTCCAATTGTTTTCGCCCGACCACACGAAAAGGGTTAAAGAAGTCAAAACACTGATACTGCTGGTCTGAGAGCAAGAATATTTACCAGTTAAAGAGCCTGCAAGACAGCACGTGCATGGCGCGATTTACTTTCTTTATATTTTTGCGCCGCTTCTGTTGGTGCCGAGTTTAAGGTGGATTGGACTGAAGGCTAATCCGCAATGATAAAGTTTCGTTTTCAAACGAAACTTGGCGCGCGAGAGAAAACAAATCATCTGGCTGACTCGTCCCCAGTCGTCTCTTATGAGAAAAATAATAGGCGCGGGGAATGATGGGAAGGAGGCAGAACATCAATTCGTTGGTTTTCAAAAACGACTCTCAAACAATCAGTTGTCACCCACTGGCGGATTGTGATTGGCACGGCGCATATTAAAATATTAAGGCACGCAGAAATTAGCAATGAATATTAACAGCACGATTCTGGTCGTTTCGTTTCGCTTGTTAATTTGTTTTGTTGTTAATTTTTAAAACAACCTTTGAAGTCTTTTTCTTTGTGCTACTTATGTGCTTCCCCCTCCCATCTGAAGTTATTCGATTTTAAGCTGGGAGGCGGAGAAATCGACAAGCCGACATTAATCAAGTTGACTTTCTGTTAGCCATGCAATAAAGAAGCGACGTAAAGAATTCAAAGTAGCTTAAACTTTAATGTCAAACGTCACTGCGGACAATTTTTGTCGTCAACTGAGCTTCAGATAAATATATTGTGTTTTATAGATACTAATTCTTTTGGCACGATTTCACTTCGGTTTCCATCATTTACAGCCACCTTGGCACGATTAAATAATATGAAACAGTCACCTTGGCACGATTTCACTTCGGTTTCCATGATTTACAATAATTTTTGGACCCTGAAAGTAATGTTTTTGTACAATGATATTTTTGTTCAGTATATTTGCGATAATCATATACCTGACGACCGCTTCCGTTTTTGAGTACTTAAGCTTTATGCCGATCAAGCTGATTTTTTAGCACTGACAACGATCGGCTAAAGTCGCTTACATGCCTCTCCGCAGTCAGCCTCCGCCATTTTTAATGCCATCAAAATTATGGAAATTGTCTGGTGAGGCGTAATATTAAAGTCATGTCACTGGAATTGTTTGAATTACCTTCAGCAAGTTTATTTGTGATCTCTTTCGTTTCGGCACACTCCGCAGAGCGATAGGATTTGCATGAACTTTGATTTCAGCCTATGAACTTTTTCTACGAGTGATGTCCTCTGTTCTGCAAGCACGTTTGACAACATTTTCAGGCCAAGCTCGTCAGAAAATGAGGAAGTTCAGCCTTAAGCAACTAAAATTGTCAAGAGTAAACGTTGTATTTGTGTCCTTTTTCAATCGTTTTGGACAATTAATATTTGATACTAAGATCTAAATCTTATTCCACAATAATTGCTTCACCCATACAGCGCATAAAATAACTTACTCGATATAATTTCCAGAAGCGAAGCAGCTCTCGTAAATTTACTGGTCCTCCAGCTTTTGTTGCAGTTATTGCTTTAGTGTAAGGTGAAATTTTTTCTGTGTTTATTTTATCGCTCTCTCGGTGAGTACCTGGACATTAGAGACCTTTAGATTCTACGACGAGAACGACTAGGAGTATCAGATTTGACTTGAAGTTTTTTCGCGCTTACTAACAAAATAGCCTCACCAGATAACTTGTTTTCGCCACTACGATATTCTCACTAAAACTCGTAGTGGCGAAAACAAGTTGTCAAAATGTTAGTAGTTTTAGCATCTTGCGATTAGGAAAAGCCAAACTGCCTTCAAAAAATGACCTTGCTAACTTTACTGCTGATAAAAAGGAAAATGGAGTTTTCTGGTGAGGCTATTTTGTTAGTGCGCGCGACAAAACTTAAATTCAAATCTCGTGCTCGTAGTCGTTCTCGTAGTAGAATCTAAAGGTCTCTATTAATGTGAAGCGTTCGTTGATACCGTGAGGATCAAGAGTGCCGATTTGAAAAATAAATTTTTGTTCTAGAGTTTTACGGCTTTCCGTGTTTCCTTGGCGAAGGGAAAGGCCGCAGACTGCCATATGTTGCTTAGAATGATTTGGGAGATTGAAGTGTCTCGCGACCGGTTTCAATGCATTTTTGTCGTCTTTCTCTACGTCACGAAGGTGTTCTCGGAATCGGTCGCCAAGTCGTCTCCCTGTTTCGCCGATGTATAACTTTTTGCAAAGAGTGCAAGTTATACAGTAGATGACATTGGCTGAGGTACAGGTGAAATGATCAGTGATTTTGATAGATCGCTTGGGTCCCGATATTTTGTCAACGTTGTAAATAAAAGGGCATGTTTTGCATCGTGCGCGAGCGCATTTAAAAGTTCCGGGTTGATCACTAGTTTGGAATGCACTTCTGACTAAAAAGTTACCTATGTTTTCGTCGCGTTTAAATGAAATTAATGGAGGTTGCGAAAAGATTCTACCAGTGTCGGGATCATTTTGAAGTAATTTAAAGTTTTTGAGAATGATGCATTTAACTGCGTGGTTGTGAGGGTGAAATGTGAGGGTGAATGGAATTCTATCGTTGTTTTCTCTCTGTGACGTTTGTAGTGCTGACTGTCGATCAATTTGCTGGGCGCGATGATGGCCCGTTTGAACAACAGAAGCAGTATAGCCGCGTTTGTCGAAGAAATTGCACATTTCCTCTGATTTTAAGGAAAAATCAGAGTCGTCACTACAAAGGCGGCGAAGTCTAAGAAACTGAGAATAAGGAATGGAATTCTTGACGTGTGATGGATGTGAAGATGAATACAACAAATAGCTATGAGAATCTGTGGGTTTGTAGTGCACACTGGTGCATAAACTGTTGCCTTCGATAGAAACTTTGATATCCAGGAATGCTAAGGAAGTATCGGAATTTTCCCAGGTATATTTAAGGGCAGGATGAAACGAATTAACAGCGGTTATAAATGATAGAGCAAGAAAAATAACCACATTTATTTGCTTTGCAGGTATGTGAGGACATGGTTCTTGATCGATCTTATATCGTCGTTCCCGTTTGATTACGTCGTATCGTCAGCTAGTAGCTCGGAATCCGGGCGATTACTTGGCGCATCTCGAGCGTTGCGTATTCTGCGCATGGCTAAATTACTTAGTTTACTACGCCTGCTCAGAATATCGCGCCTTGTACGTTATGTTCATCAGTATGAAGAGGTAGGTGATCACGTGGTCGCGTGTATAGAGGTCGGGAGAGGTCTGGGACAAATATCATAAACTCTTCCTCCACCCAAGCGAACGCTGTTCTCTGATTGGCTACGTTGCCCGCTATCTATTCTCTGATAGAACGTGATTAGCTGTTGTCAGCAAAATGGCGACCGCTTCTTCACGTTTGTAAATCGTTTTCAATGTCTGTGAATCTGTTAAAAGGACTTGGATAATCTTGTTACGTTTTGAACGTGTAGTAGATTTATAGTAAAACAATTAGATTATTCGCTTTCGATTTAAATCTCTTGATAGTTGATTCGGACTTCACCCTCATCAACTATCACTCGAGAGAAACATGCATGGAGCTCATAATCTAATTGTTAAGCTAAGCAGAACGTGAGTAGCGCTTTTTAACAAAATAGCTGACGCTTCTTCGCGTTTGCTTCGTCCTCGTCGACTATCACGCTAAACTTATCGTTAAATGGCCTAGTGGTTCATTACGGTTTCTGTTGTATCAAGCGACTGGTAACTATTACTACTTTCATTATAATAAATATATATAATATTATAATAATAATAATAATAATAATAATAATAATAATAATAATAATAATAACAATAATAATAATAATAATAATAATAATAATAATAATAATAATAATAATAATAATAACAATAATAATAATAATAACAATAATAATAATAATAATAATAATAATAATAATAATAATAATGCTGCACAAATCCCATAATACACCTCTTTTACCCCCCAAAATTTTGCATAGTCATTGTTTGCAATTTCTCCTGGGACATGAAGATGTCCCTAGGGAAATCTAACACAATGCCTATGCAAATTTTTTGGGGTAGAAGCGGTGTATTATGGTATTGTGCAAGTAAGAATTCACAAGGTGATAGTAATAACAATAATAATAATAATAATAATAATAATAATAATAATGATGATGTTATTTAACCAGGGAGCTCACATCACCAAAGGTGTTATTCAATGAGGCCCTGCCGAAAAGAAATATGTTAAACTGAAATAGCTAAAACTGTTAAAAGTGAAAAGACAATATTTTAATGCAGATTCAACAGGCTCTCTCAAGGAATCACTATTACCCATTTCTTTCCCTGAAAGGAGTAGACAGAACATGTGATAGAGGCATTATGTGAGAGTACACTGATTTGCCAATAACCATTCAGTTCCTCTGTCTTGAGACAGATAGTGATAGACCACTACGCTAAAAAAAGACTTTTGCAAGCTTAGCTGCACCTCCCTTTCTAATTAATTTTTCTATTAACGAGCTAGACTGTCTTGCATGTATCAAAAGTAGATTTGGGTTTTTGTAAGCTTTTTCATAACTAAACCTTTCAAACATTATAAAATGCCTCAGCAAGTAACAGTCCTGGCGTAATTCGTTTTGCTTGACGTGTATTGCAGATTCTAAATGTGACTCGCTCAGTAATCCGGTTTGTAAACCTGATCAGCCTGATGATGTTGGTAGCGCACTGGAACGGCTGTATGCAATATCTCGTTCCAGTTCTCGACGATTTTCCGGATGACTCATGGGTTATGATCCACGGTTTACGGGTCAGTCTAACACAGTCTTTCTCAATATTTCTCGTTCGAAGCCAGCCTTGTTTCCTGTCAGTTTATTGTTACATCGTTGGTGTGTTTCACTCGAGCTCGGTGAACTATTATTTCAAGTTTTCATTTACTTTGCAATTGATTTATACATTCCTCAACTGTGTTTTTGGGTGAATATTGACGTCCTAGGCTCCAGAGTTGCCGCATGGCTTTCGCATTGGAGTGCCATATTGCTTGCCACGTTGTTCACAAGATTCGGTGAATCGCCTTGAATGTTAAAGGTTTCTGTAATCACATGATTTTTACGGGGTCATATCATTAGCCTAGCACCCAACCTTAACCTGGAGGACCCGGTCAAAAATGATTTTTTTCGTATGTACTGTGGTTACTAAGTTACTAAGAACCTTTAAACAGCGGGCTGGTATTAACCGTTTTTTAAAAGAGCAAAGGACTGGCTACGAATGTCTAAAATCAATTGAGTTCGATTGGGCTGAAAAGTGAATCCTACCACACGAAAGAGCATCCAAGCCTTAGTCAGATTGTGAAATTTAAGTGTGCAGTGAAGGGAAGAGAAGTCGATGGTGGGTCTTCAAAACAGTAGTGTAGCAGCTCTCGTAAGCTTGTAATTCTACTGGTAGCAGTTGCTATTGCTTTTGGGGCTAGGGGCATTGTTCCTGTTGTTTGTTCTATCGTTCTACTGGTCCTCTAGTGTAGCAGTTGCTATTGCTTTTGGGGCTAGGGGCAGTGTTCCTGTTGTTTGTTCTATTGTTTTCACGCAGGGTATCATGTCAGACCTTACGATAGCTGCTACATCGCCCCTTCAAAAATCCCTGAAACAACAGACTTTAGTACAGAATGCTCCAATCATACAAAGGTCTATTAAATATAAGATTTTCAGAAGTTTACCACGTCCTTGCGTTCAATGAACGTACTGATGCTTGAATACTCTTTCCGATGACAGGCTTAATTTTCCGATTCGATTGGTTTTAAATATTTGTTCGCAGTCCCCAGCTCGTTTAGAA
>OX393563.1:24727532-24765032 GCA_947652115.1 Blastomussa wellsi | reverse complement strand
CTCTTGGCAAGGCTTCAAAGCTCTAGAGCGAGCAGCATTTGCGGCAGCTGCTCAAACTTATTACAACCACGCGAAAATAACCCAGAGATTGTTATCACTAGGGACTGTGCATCGGATGATGAAATCTGTAATCATGAGATCATTTGAAATAATTTTGGAGAGTAATTTGAATTTTGAAGACCGGCATTTTCGTGAAGAAACACGTGTGTCTAGTTTTAATTTTTTTTCTTCGACAATTTTAGTAATGTAGAAATATTTTCCAGCTCTAAGCGTGGGCCTACGGTAATGTCGTTGGAACTAGACACAAATGCCTGGATAACGAAATAACTGAAATAGAATTCCGTTAAGCGTTAAATATATGGGTTGCGGTTTTAACCCAAATGAATAGCATATTAGTAAAAGGGGGTCTTTCGAGGTTGTATAGTAAAATTAGACGATATGCAATATAAAATCCCCTCTATCGGAAGGGATAAGAACTTTTGTATTTTCTGCGCGAAGAATCTCAGTTTATTTAATAAAGAAAAATAACCCGTACCTTTGTTTGTAAGTATTTTCAAGTTAAGTTGTTTTTCCTCACAGTCTAACCTTAGATTTATAACGTCTCCAGGCGTCGCTCCTTTGTCGTGTGCGATCCGTTTTTAGCTTTCTGATAAGAGATTTGCATTTGCAGTCGAGCAATTGGTTCTTTGATTGGGTGAGAAGTTGGAAAACAGACAAAAACACCACAAAAAAGCTGAGGAAGAAAGTAGAAAATTACAAAGAAGTGCAAAAATAGTTAAACTTCGCGTTGAGTTAACGAAAAACCGTGACGTTAGTGGAAAATCGCCAATTTTGTAAATTTGGTAAAATCCGCAAGCCGACTCTGGCTGGTAAAATAAGCATTACAAGGAAGTTTAAAAAAGTAAACTTCGCGCTGAGTTAACGAAAAATCGTGACGCAATTTTTTTTAAAATTTTGTAAAATCCGCAAGCCGACACAAGCTGGTGGAATGAGCATGACAAAGAAATGGAAAAATCATAAAGCTAACTAACACTAAAAATCGCAAAATTTGTAAAATTTGCAGCTGCGTTCAATCCTGGACACAAGTTTAATGCATGAGCGCAAAGCACTAAAATGTCATAATTCAACCAAGAACAGAACACACTGACGACCCGCTCGCCTCGTTACTGGGACAAGTACCTGTCATAAAAACGAGGCTAATCAGTAGCAGGTGAAGTTATTTTTATTACTACTAAAATTAAAAATCAATTTTATTGCGTGCTATATACGAACGTCGATTACGAACAAATGAGAAGAAATTGCATTTCCTTGCTGATACCGCGATTATCATATTTATTAAGGAAAACCTTGGCCAATTTCCCGCTTTTATTTTCTTCTCATAGAATATTGACAATTTTATGACATCTACGAAGAATCGGCATTGACAAGTTGTGGCAATCGTACGAAAACCGTGTGATTAACCAAAACGGGGAAGAGTCAATAATGAGTAAAAGGGAAGACGCCTTTGTTCCGGCCATTGTTCGGTGACATAACATCTTCAAACACAAGTCACAAATTTATCGCGATATCAAATGTCTCGAGTATTCTGTTCCTAGCATCTGCTCGATATTCAAACACAGGCTTTTCTCGACTGCAAGAAATACTAATCCTACTAAAATAAGAGTTGCATTGATAGAAAATAAATATCTCCTTGAGCTCGAATGCTCTAGAAAATTCTGGTTTTCTTTTCGATACTGAGAAAGAGCTGGCTAATTAGCAAAGAGGGGAAAGTTTACAAAACGACGACAAAATTTGGTAACAAAAAGGTAAGAAAACAGTTCCTTTTACGTTTATGTTCTTATGTTTCCTTTTAAGCGCAATGCATTTGATATTTAGCTATTGTCTTTTTCTATAAAGAAAATGTTCACAGTTTCTGTCTACCATTTTAATTTTTTGCTTATTTCCACACGTTAATTGTTTTGTTGCAACAACAGAACCTGGTTATATCTTATCGTATTTCGACTGAACTGCAACTAAAGCCTTATAGCCGATAGATTTAATTGTTGTTGTTTTAGCTCAAATGCAGATTTATTCACCAAATCATAATTCTAGGTATTTTGTTCATAAAAGACCCAGTTTATTCGACAAAAATCAGAACAACCAAATGTTTGTTTAATTATTTTAATTTTAGCGTTATCCGTCCATCTTATGAATTATTGAGTTGGGTACGTTATCAATGATTTGAGCAAAACTGTTTAGCTTGCAACACTATGTGGGTTCTTAATTTTTGTGGATTAATAAAATGCAGCGTTAAGGTTCAGTTTTGGTGTACAGAGTTCCATTTTCAAGAGTTACATTAAAAATAGTGCAACTCAACCAGAATGAGACGTATTTATTGCTATCTAACAAAAACCCTTTAATAGGCGGGTTTATTTCGGGCATCTTTAGCAGTTTTAGTATTCGCAATAATTTTTTGTGCGTAAGATGATAAGCCGGTACAAAACAATTAAACGTCTGTCTTATTTTT
The DNA here is from genome assembly GCA_947652115.1 of Blastomussa wellsi. Classification (NCBI taxonomy): domain Eukaryota; kingdom Metazoa; phylum Cnidaria; class Anthozoa; order Scleractinia; family Plerogyridae; genus Blastomussa; species Blastomussa wellsi. The sequence continues at coordinate 24,762,526 of OX393563.1, read as the reverse complement.
TTTTTTCTGCGCAAGTTCATTTATTTGTTTGTTCTATTAGAACAGGGATTTAATATCACACCAAACACCTTGAAACTCTTCATTTCATATTATTTTTTTTGTCTCCGGAGCAATCGGAAGTGATAAAGCGTTTTCCGGTTGAGATCATATATTAAGCCAGTTTTTTATTCCCGTGACCCGACTAAATCAAATCTATCTCGATAGTAAAAACTACACAGTAAAGTAATTTTGACTACATCTATTTCCACTAAGTAACTGAATAAATAAGTCGAAAAAGTATTCATATATCTTAGTTGACGAAATGCTTATCTTTGCATTTCTCAAGGAAATACACAAAAAATACACAAAAATATACACAAAAAAAATACACAAAAATGCACTTCGGTAAGTTGAACGCTTTCATCGGCACAATTTCCTGGTTTGATAAAATGCTCACTTTGTAAATATCGGCTTCGGTTTCTATAATCTATGAATTGTTTTTCTCATGCACTTGTGATTGGTCCAAACACGTCACGTGACGCAGCCAAAACTAGGTAATTTCAGAGTATCCCCCAAGTGAGATTCCCCAGTTTTCAAATTTTACGATTTAGTTAGCGGCACGTTTAGTTTTATCCAAGTTAATTGTTTAGCTAAAGGGAACTTAAGATTTTAAACAGACTTCAATATTTTCATCCCCGACAGAATTTGATTGAGAAAAGGTCTCCCAAAATGAGCCATTCGTCTTCAAAACTGTGCTCTGAATATTTGTCCTTGGACATTATCTGTTCCTCGTGGACGACTGTCGTCCTCAATTTTCGCCGTCTGGATGAAAATTGTTCACTTCTATGAACAGATTATGTCCGCGGACAAATGTCAGTACATATTTTCATTTGTGCCGTATTGTTTATTTATAATATGAAACTGAGATTCCGCGCGCGTCATTCTAAAGAAAATAGTCCTACGAAGTGGCGTCAGCAAGGCCGTACCACATTTCACTTACCATTTTCAGCCCGCTTCAGAGCAAATACTCTTTAACGCTCTGTTAACCAAAATTAACCTCAGAAAAAGACAATGGCCTTGTCAAGCCACAGAGGCGGCGAGTCCCATGAAAATGACTACGAGTATTTTAAAGATATAAAATGCAATGGATGTTTTATTGTGAGGTGAATCGGCATGGTAGAGATTAAATTAAGTTAACTTACTGAACTTAAATCTGACTGAGAACTGGGACATACTTCTAAAAGTAAAACCCGTTATAACAGAGATCTAATCAAGTTGCCATACTTGGGAAATAAGTCAAGAATTAAAGCAAGATTACGGGACAGTGAACGAAGAATTTACATCCAAAAATAGCTTGAGATTGATAAGACCAAATGGGGGTTTACTCCTCGGTAATGCTCTCCTAGTTGAGAAAAGTATGTAGCATAAAATTTTGAGTTTAGAATTTGTTTATTTATTTATTGGATTTTGTTTTGCAGTCTCTAAAGAGTGATTGCCTCCAAGGCAAAACATGACGAATGACACGGAAGGAGCAAACGACAATCTGTCATTTAACTTCATTGACTATGTTCAGTTGGTGATATACCCTGTAATCCTGCTGTTTGGCTCAATCGGCAACATCCTTGTAATACTCGTGATTCGAAACAAGAACAAGCAGCGTAAAATCAACGACTATTTCATTCTGAACCTGGCTGTAAGCGATCTATGCATGCTAACAATAAGCATCTCGGCAGACTTCTACTTGAAATTCAGAGAATTCCCGCTCGGTGACTTGCTCTGTAAGGGGGTCTGGCCCCTAATGACAATGTGTTTATTTGCAAGTGTATTCACGCTGACATGTATGGCGATAGAACGCTGGCGCACCATCGTGAAACCGCTTTCTGCCAGGCTCGCGGTCTCGAATGTACATGGAATCCTCGTGTTTACTTGGGTGGCGGGTCTGGCATGTGTTTCACCTCTGACAGTAGTTGCTTACCACAAAGAACGAGGCTGCGCAGAAGACTGGCCTACCTTTTCTATGCGACAAGCGTATACACTCGCCGTTGTTATACTTCAGTACGCCCTTCCCCTCTTTATAATCACCATCGCTTACTCAAGAATTGGAATTTTCTTGAAGCGCCATACTAAGTTCAAAATATCCGACGCGTTCAGTTCTTCGCTGGTTATCAGAAGAAATGGAAGCAACGCAAAAATTAATAAAAATCTGCGTACTGTTGTGATTCTTTTTGCGATATTTATGCTTCCGAAGCAGGTTTTATGGCTCTGGTTGGACTTCAGCAGCGGTGGAGATTTCAAACACTTTAGAGATGTACTGATTTTCAGTGAAATTTTGCTGTACGTTCACAGTTCAACCAATCCTGTAGTGTACGGTACAATCTTACAAGAATATCGATCAGGAATTTGTCACTATCTCAGGCGTATTTTTCCCTTCGTTGGGGGAAGCTGTATTGGCGACGCTAAAGTTCATCATGATCCGAAGTTTTTAGATAAAAATGCCTCCCACAGTAACTCCATGCCGTTGGCAAATCAAAGGTTCTGCTATTTACAGAGTATCGAGAAGGTTGCGTGAGAAACAATCGATCGGATACTGCCTGATAAAAAGTGCTAACGCATCAAAACTGTAACCATAAAAAATTCGACAGCTCCACAGCCCCTTCCCCTGCGCGATCCCTGTAGCAGCAGCAGCAGTAGCAGTAGCAGTAGTAGTAGTGTTAGCAGTAGTAGCGGCAGCAGTAGTGGTAGTAGCTGGGTCTATTCTTTTTTCGTTTTTAGAATCCAGTTTTGTCAAGTACCAATTAAATTTGTATACCGAATCTTCATTAAAGAGCAGTTTTCGGGTTTAGAAGACCAATTGTGGTCACGTCACTTGAATAGGCAGATGATATTATGATATTTGACCCTTCCCAGTTAATACGGCCACATTTCCATGGCCAGGCCGGCTGTTGACGTTGTCAACGGGCTTCCCTTATACCATGGTAAACTATATTATTTCAGGGTTTCGTTTGATTTGAGGCTAAGGTACATGTAATTTAATACATGACCAAAGATGACTTCGATTCATTCATGGTAACGAAGCCCTTTAAATAAAAAAAAAACGTCTCGAGCCAATCAGAATTCAGTAATTCTGTGCGTCGTAATTATTTACTTTTAAAGCCATGAGAAAGGTTTCAGTTGACCATAAAAAACGGAACGACGTTTCGGTGAGGTTATGACGAATAAAATTCTGTGCTCAGGGGATATGAGTGAATGTATTGATTGTGTTCGACTGATGTGCCCCTGAACAGTGGTCCGGTCAGGCTAAGGCTCAAGTCTTGACCCAAACTTAAACGGAGCACAAGTTAATTTGCTTCTGCTTGTTGCCTGACTGTTTGAAAATTGAAGATAAAATGAAGATGGCATTTTTTTTGGATCTTGAGGTATTATAATGCCATTTCACCTTTCTTATTATTAATAATTGTTATGACACACAGATGACGGGGGGGGGGGGGGTACGGGAGGAGTTGGCAAGATTTGCACCCGTTTAGCAGGGTGTAATCATTTTCCCGGCAAGTAATGCGGGCTCACAAGGAGACCGGAGGTCGAGGTGAGTTGGGGAGGGGTAAATGAAATAAATCACTACTTACACTGTACGATACCTCTGATCGGTGTGGGCGAAACTTTCAGAAATGTCCCTGCGTGAATATTGAAATATTTTTTTGTGAAATCCGAAATAAATTCCCAACTTTTTGGGCTTTCTGATGAAGTATGGCTGCTTCAACACGAGCCGTGTGAGAATGCACATGCAAGAAGACTAGAACGAGAGCTCGAATACTTCCCGTGATCCTTTGGTGTGCGATTTCAAGATGGCGGCCAAACAAGTTGCTGAAACTGCAGCGAAAACGGTGTTTAAACCGCTTCTTTCAACAAGCCACGTTGAAGCCAGGCGAAGAGTATTGAACCTTTACCGAGCCTGGTGGAGAGAGGTACTAATAAGTTATATATTTTTCCCTCTATGACTTTGTGTTTAGCATAAGCGTCTAAATAGCTGCTAAATAGGAATGACGAAAAATTGATCGACTATGAAATATGAATTATTTCATTTATACTACACATTAAAATTATGTATCATTAAGCCGCACTAAGTGAACAGGTAAGTCTGTTTTTTATTGTAGAGGAATATTTGTGTGATGGTCAGATTTAGAACTGCAGAGAGACACTTATGAAGCTTTTACATGTACATGTATATCAGTTATTCTGACCTACACTGTACATGTATTCTGGTCGATATTAATTTCACTTCGAATGAGGTGCAAAGTTCTGTATCTCTTAAAGCTTAAAATTCCAATCAATCACTCAGTCAATGAACTTTATCCTAAACATGGTAAATGGCTCAGCAAGCTGCCACTTGCACTAACTTCCACGTAGCCGGCTACGCAGTACGCAGAAAATAATTAATTCAAATAAGAATTAAATTTATTCAATGGACAAATGGTTCAAAAATGGTGCAGCAATGTCCTGTGCTCGCTACGCGGTACACAGTATGCAGTGATAATAAGTCTAAGACAGAGTATTGTGCATTCCTCATACTTTAATCATCAAGGCCTAAGTAATTCGACAGACAAGAGACTGAGATTTGTATGTTATGTGCTGGCTATGCGGTACGCCACAATGCCGTGCTAAATAATCTAAGGCAGAGGATTGTACATTTCTCGTTCTTTGAGTTTGGATATTCCACCGACAACACGCTGATATTTATTTTTACGCCGTAATGAATAAACAAGCAAGGTGATTGTGTATTTCTCGTTCTTTAATCGTCAGTGGGTGAGTAATTCGACAGACAAAGCAGTCACATTTTACACTACATTTGAAGATTTTTCTCGTATAAAAACGTGATAACCTTAATATCATTTCTCGTTCTAAACACATGGCACCGAAGTATTTGACCACAACTTAACATTTATCAGTATCGAGTGGTGCAAGATGAAAGGGACTTGACCAACATGATCATTGAAAAATACACTTCAGCTGCCCTTGTGAAAACAGTCGCTGGCGCCCAAGTTGTTTGAAGTCTTAAACAAGCTCCAGACGAAGAAAACACCACGGGTGATATACAGACCTTGTGTGAGCTTTTCTCTAGTGAGAAATCTTCCTACCGCTACGCAACAGAACGGACCCATGAAATACCTGCAAACGTACCATTCTTGATGTTGGGTTCTACTCAAGTTCCGTATGCTGCTCGTCTGTTGTGCCGTATGGACCAATGGCATGTTCTTTTGCATAGATTTACCTTCATCTTTCTTTGCTTGAGACCGCCTACCGCCAAAACTGAAAACGCCCGATCGTGGTTGGACAGCGCCGAATTTTCTCTGAAACAAATTTCAGACATCTTAATTGAAATGCATGATGCCTTAACTACAGCGCCGGCTTCCCAGCTGCCCTCTCTCAAAGAAATTAACGATGCAATACAGCATGGAAGTGTTCCATAGATGTCCTGCAGAGCATCGCAGCTTCACTTCACATGTTCAACCATGTTACGGAAGCTCTCATTCAGGGCCAAAAGCCATCCATGCCACCGCGAGCAATTTCGTTGGACACGCTGAACAAGGCAAAGCTCTTCGTGGATGACATGCCAAAGGAAATTGTTATGGAGGTAAGCATATTTCTTTTGATGTGAATACTTTCGGATCTGGCCAAGGCGTTTCATTTCAACTAAGACATTTTAGTTATTTTTCATTTTGTAGCAATACAAAACAATACTTCTATTGAATGATATATTAGTCGCTCGACAGGCAGTAGGCTATCCATTGACAGTCTTATTTACATGTAACCATAGTGCTATTCACGCTAGCCTTAATGCTACTAAAGCTAACCGTAGTGAAAGGTTGTATTGCTTCGTTTCTTTTCCATTACTTCAATTTTCTTCAATTTTCCAAGTCCAATCCAAATTACGATCACAATTACTATTCTAAAGTTCCTTTCGTTTTATTTTGTTACACTATACATATACAGGTTATCAATTCACTAGTACGTGGAAGTGTAGAAGAAGGACGTCTTCAACCAGAGCAGCCACAAATCAAGACAGCTTTATCGTTATTCCCTGAAAGTGTGGTGCTATTCAGAGGCTTCAGACAAGCAGCGCCCCGTGAAGTAAGAAACATAACTGTTGCTGAATTCACAGCCGTCGCAGAACAACTGCAACCAAACTATGGAAATGTTGTTGTCACCCGCCTCCATCGTAAGTCAAAAGACACCGTTTTATTTGTGAAAAGAAATCCCAATTATGTCGAAAACTTCACAGAGGACATTTGTTCCCAGGAACAATATACAGCAGCTACAAAGTTTAATTCCCCTTTACTGAAAATGTAAAGAACACTCTAGTAAGGGAGGCCCATGTTACTGCCACATTTTTCAATTAGATTTTAAGAAAAAAAAATGCCTTCTACATATGCATGTATTCGACCAGCTATCACTTTCTTACTGTAAAGGCTTTTAGAATTAATTTCAATTTCAATAGTTGTAGTTTCAGTTGGAAATCCGATTCAAGAAAAGTGAAATTTCAACCCATTGTAAATAAATTATAACAACGTAAGGATATACGCATTGTCTTCTTTAATTTCTATAATATTAACTATCGTGCATGTTATGAATCATCACATAGAACGAAGTACACTTGAATTCATTTTTCTGTGTACCATGTACATGTACCGTGTAGCCAACTACATTACTTAACATACCCTGCCATCTTGAATTCATTTTTTCTGCTGCGTAATCAATTTCTTAATACACCGGTACCCTACCGTCTTGAATTTATTTGTGCCGTGTACTGCGTCCGCCATCTTAAATTAATTTCTTCTGCATATTGCGCACCACGTAGCAAGCTTCTTAAGATAAACCACCATCATCCGGAGCCAGCTACATGTTATACCCCGCCATCTTGAATTATTTTTTCCGCGTACCGTGTACCGCATAGCCAGCCCTTTTCAGTAACAGACTTGATGTGGCGGGGTGTTTTGCAGTTACTCCAAATTTAATATGATATCAGGTCACTGATATCGGTTTGTTGGCTTAGTCTGCTTCAGTCTGGGTAAAGCCTGTCTTTTCCTTATAAACCAGTTTCACACAACCAATTTGATAACGGTGGATATTATAGTCTGGTACTTAATTGTTTAATTACCCTGGTGCCGTTTCAGTTTGAAAACCACCGTGCTTTTGACACCATACTGCTAAACATTTACTGGTATGTTTCAATGTTTATATTCAAATTGTAGTTCTTGACAGATTTCGTAAACAAAGCATTGCATTTTGATTTTTTTCCTAAGGCTTGTAACATGAGGCGGGAAATATTAGATATCTATTAATCCAATAATTTTTTTGTATTTTGTATTTTTGTGAACAGTCTCCTCTTCTATTGAAATTATGTCTTAGACTTCAGTACCAGGAGTGAAACTGCAAGCCATTTTGCTAATCACCTCCAAGTTATCCAATCAGAATGCACAAAAGCACTATTCACTTGTGTGGTACATAACAAGATGAGGGGGGGGGGGGGGGGGGGCAAGGAGGGGTCTTGTCATGAAGTCATGATAGTAAATTTTCGATTTCACGAATCACGAAAAATTTACTAAGGTCATGGAAAAAATCTGATCATAATGCAGTGAAATTAAGCTACAGTGTACGAACTCAGCTTTAAACATTCACAATTTATTTCTTATCTATTCACAATTCACAGCCAAGGACTTTTGCATTTCACACCTCATGGAATACACTTCACTCATTATTCATGGACAGTATTTTTTATCAAATCACGATTCACAGAGCACAAAAAACCGGATCATGGCATCACAAAAATACCCTTGCCCCCCCCCCCCCTCCCCCCTCCAAGATGTTATGATGCCATAAGAAATGAGGATGATTGTATAAGACTCCAAATAAAACATGTCTGTCTGTCTGTCTGTCTGTCTGAGGGTCTCGATGTTTTTGCTATCTTAGGTCCCACATGCTATTGAGGCATTCACCCTTGAAATCACTTCCAAAACTGGCCGTGCGAAGGTACGAGAGGAGTTTATGAAAAATGCCCATGTAAGAGACATCAGAGTAATTGACATGCTGGTCATCAAGGTGAGTTTCATTTGATAAAATAATTAAATAACGTACATCTGTTTGTGTTTGTTTAACATCTACACAGGTAAACCAGTTGGTTCACAGTTTGGGCAAAATTAATGGTAACCAAGGTTCCCCCCACCCCCAATGCATGTACCTTAGTGTCAACTACGGTATATTCCTACAATAAAGGAAAACAGAATTGGAACTTCTTGTTTCATTTCTCACTTTGCCAGTGATCGGAAAACAGAATTGGAATTTCAAAGTTTGTTTTTTATTTCACTAGGACTCCAGGAAAACAGAATTTGACCTTCTATTTTCATTTTTCATTTTCCCAAATCATCAGAAAACAAAACAAAGAAGTTCAAATTTTGTTTTCCTATTTCCTAGGAAAATGGAAAAAATCCTTCCTTAAAACTGATGTAACCCAAAAATAGACATTGCTTTGTAACCAAGATGTCGAGGAGTTCAGTTTTACATTTTAAGTGTAAAGGTTTTGAATCTGAATGTAAGTTAATGGAAGTTGTAGTAAAATGATTGGCGGTAAGGTACATGTACACACATTGCCCCCCCCCCCCCCCCCCAAAAAAAAAAAAAAAAAAAAAACGAAATGAGAATTGCCATCTGCTCTGGAACTGAACTGAAGAGTACTATAGCTGTGTGTACAGGATAAAAGCAAATGTATTGCAAGTTTTCTGTTCCAGTATTCAATTTGGGATGTTTGGACTGCCTTTCACTTTGAGATGTTCCACTTATTTATTTTTTGAAATTCCCACCTTCAAATTAGTTTCTCGCTGAAATTTCTGGAATTTTTTAATGGTGACAACCTGTGTGACATTTTGGCCATAAGAACAGCACTTGATACGAACTACAGTATTATGGTACTTCAATTAAGTAAACTCTGTTTATAGAATGAAGCACTAAACAGCAAATGACAATACACTTGTTATCCCCAATCTAAAGAAACACTCTGAACCCCAGATTGAGCAGTCAGTGTTTATATAAAGTTTATATATTTTTTCTCCTGAAAGGGAAAAATGGAGCTTGAAGAAACACACAACTTGTGGAAGCAGCCAACACATATCATGCGATACTTCAAGGAAACTGAGAAACCAAGGAAAACAGACTTTCTTGCAAAATTCTATGATGGATATGATTGATAATTATCTTTGTGATACTTAAACAGAAAAAAGTTTTCCACCATAAGATCAGAATTATTGATTTTAGTTTGAGTGAATTATTGTGGGTTTTTGGTGTTTGGGAAGGTCTTTCTTGTTGAATGTTTTAAGCACAGATTGAACAAGCTGTCAAGTTAAATGTAAATAAAATCTGTTTATCATTATTTACAGTGTACCCCAGAATGAAACTTTTTGATCTGCTTTGTTGTTGAGCAGATGTGTTAATTTGGAGCAGTTTCATCAACTGATGCAAACCCCAAATGATGTAAAACAAAGGATTAAAAAAAATAATTTTGATAACTTCTGTAACATAAACTGAAGATGAATTTTATCCAACAGGTCTTGAAAAAAAGTTAGAATACAGTTTGCCCTCCAGGCAAGCAGCTGTCAAATGTTGCTTGTCAGTTACAGCACTTACAGTGTACGATGTATGTCCAGGATTGAACACAATCCCAACATTTACAAATTTTACGGTTTTTGTGACAGCCTTGCAAAAATTGCAGATTTTACAGATTCGCAATTTTAGTTAAATTCGCAGTTTAGTCGAGGGTCCGCCTTGAAGCCCTTTGTTGTGTTAATTGCAACACAGTGGTTAAGCATGGCTGGCCTTGAGTAAACTGTGGATTTCACAGATAATTTCTTACAAATTTTACGATTTTTTGTGATTTTCATAATTTTCATAATTTTTGTAATTTTAATTAAATTCACAGTTTTAGACATCTCTTTCTGCGAATTCTGTGAAATTTTGCTAATTTTCGTACAATGTAATTGCGTTCAATCCTGGACATATCCCAGTTGTAGATGAGATACCTTGTCCATTGGTCATTAGAGGACATAACAGTGACTTGACCGACAGGAAAATCTACGAGACTTTTTAAGCCCTCAGCCATTTGAGCACCAAACTGGAGAGGGAACTGTCTAGATTCCTTGTTAGGTGTGATGGATCCCAAAACATGGGCCTGCTGCTCACTGGCACAAATACAAATTGCTGCTGTTGTTGTACTAACATTATCTTAGGCAATCACTTACATGTATAATTTGGTTTTATCAACTGGGTTGATAATGTCAATTGGCCACTGTAAAGAGATTCAAGAGCTGACGTTTCGAGCGTTAGCCCTTCGTCGGAGCGTTGGATTCGCTCCGACGAAGGGCTAACGCTCGAAACGTCAGCTCTTTAATCTCTTTACGGTGGCCAATTGACTTACGTGGCCTTCCTGGTAAAGAGATAATCAAATGTATAATTTCAGTGAGGCATGATGGCTTAATGGTTAGCAGCCAGACTTCACCTAGGTGTATAAATTGGTAGAGGGGGAGTAGAAATACACCTTGGTCCTAGTTGTTTCATGCGGCCATTAGGCTCACATGCAGACTTAAAGGGACACTCACGATATATTTGCCTTTTTAAGACTCATAAATTCACCAATAATTTGTTCCCTAAATTTATGTAGTGAGAACTTAATAAGCTCTAAATAAATGATTAAAAATAATTTCTTGAAGGAAGTGCACACTGTAGCAACATTTTAGCAAAACTTCAACGATTTTCGAGCCAAACTTGAACCTTTCAAAAACTGACATCCTTGCGCTTTTTCAAAAATCCATATCACAATCCGTTTCCATCCTCGCCATCGCTAGCCATCCTCAGTTTCTAATGAGTTCTAATCGTTTGTTGAGCACTGCTCTACGGAATAAAACCACTATTGTTCAGCTTCCAAAGATCGTTGTATGTTTTTGAGATTTCCAAAATCATGCTAAAAATGGAGACAGTGTCCCTTTAAGGGGGGAGAACCCTAACTACAAAATGGTTGCTATAGATGACTTCTAACCATCATTTCTTGGGTTCCCTTTCAATCCTGGGATTAGTTTTTTGCCATTCTTTTTCTATCGGAAGCTGCTTTCACTTTTGGCAGCTTTAACCATATTTGGAAAGTCACGTGACCAGAACAAAAATGCGAAAAATTATCACAGCTGCCATCTTTCTCGAATGAAACCAAAGCCAATGGATAGATTGCATTCAGATGCAAAATCCATATTATGGATTTGTTGAAATTTGCAATACTGTAAAAGGTATGACGTCATATCCTTTTAACTAATGGGAATCTCCACAAATCCACACGACAGATTTTGCATGTGAATGCAATCTATCCATTGGCTTTGGTTTCATCTGAGAAAGATGTAAGCTGTGGCATTTTTGTGTTCGACTTTCCAAATATGGTCAAAACTGCCAAAAGTGAAAGCAGCCTCCAATAGAACAAGCATGGTAAAAACTAATCCCGCTTAGTGAGCTATTTTATATTGATTCATTCATCGTGAATTTTGAAATGTTTGGACAGATTGAAGGTGATGCCCCAGGGAGAAAAATTTGGGGGTATCTAGGAATTGAGCAATTTGAGTGTCTTATGGGTGACGGGTTGATACATTTTTGCTGGCATTAATACAATTAAGAATGTATTAATTAAATTATTATTCCGGATCACACTGTAGATGGGTAAGCCGCATGACCAGGTTTCTTCTTTTTTTATTCATCCTACAATGGTACAAAAACCCATAAAACTTCGACTTATATTATTGGTGGAAAGGAAAAGTCATTGCCGATGACTATCACCCTCCCATTACAACCTTACCTCCACCCCTCCCCGCCTCGCTACCCTCCCTCCCTCCCTCGAAGAAAAATATTTTAGTCCCAGAAACCGACGCCATCTTACTGCGTTCTCCGTTGCCGAGATCAGAGGTAAGTTTCTTTGTTTGCTAAACAAGAGCGATGCTTACCTTTTGTCTCGTTTTCTCTTTTTGTTTGTTTTTGTCTGAGTAGTGGATGAATGCTAAGTTTTGTCTTTTACTTTTCATCAGTTTTACTGATCGCATGTACAAAATTCTTTCAACCTTAGCGACGTGCTAATCTTGGTCAATCTCAGCTTTTCTTCGATCTTTTGTTGCCGAATTAATTCGCAAGAATGCACTTTTTATGTATTCATCCACGAAAGGGATTAAAAGGAAGTGCATAATTGAATATAAATATTAATGATGCCTGCCTTTGTTCTTTTTATGCATAATTTGGTTGCGAAGCAAGCGTGTTGATCGTTATGTCCGCGCGACATTTTCGAAATCTAGATCAAAAACACTCCGTTCGAATGGGGATAGAATTGCTCGAACAAATGCGAAGACGAATACAATTCCCTCGATGCTGTATGTAGAAGAAACGCGAGAAACCAAAAAGTGAATCAAAAAATCGAAAGTAAGTGGCTTGTTATTTAATTATCACGTTCATAAATTTTATAAGCTGTTAAAAACACTATACTTCAAATTCTTTGTTCGCCTTGCTAGGCTTTCGTGTGCTATATATTACAGCGATGCCTCTATAGTTTTATCATTATTTTGTTGAATGTTATTTTTAAGGGATGCTTGCTGACAAGGAAACAAGTTTGTTTACATTAACTTTTATTTGGTCCACTACAAGAAGTAGTGATTTTTGCAGTGATTTTTGGATAAATTTTTGGATGTGTTCTCAATGCAAAATGTCCCGGCTTGATCAATCTATAATTAATCGATAGCAATCGATGGCAATCAATAACAGTTAATCAATTGATATTGGAGATCGATACAAAAATCGATGGCCGAAAACTTTGGGTTTTTTAACTGCCATCGATTGTCATCAATTATCATCGATTCTCATCTATTACTAATTTCATTGACTTCCATATTTTTGGCTACTCGAAGAAAGTCAGGGTACTTTATCAAGGTTCAATGGCTAACAATGCAATTTCTTCTACACAAATTACTGTTACTTAAGTGTGATACCAGACAACCGCCAGGCAAGGATAAGAGGAGAGTGTTTTGCTAATCGTTTTCCTTAGGTAGGATGGCCTGTGTGTGAGAAGGCAACGCTGTAGGGCGTTTTCGCTGGATTTAGAGGCTCAAGTCTTGAAGTTTCACATCGATTTAATATCAAACACACGCACTAACTGTACAAACAACAACTAGAACGAGCAAGAACCACGAACCAAATCACATGATTAACAAGGCGTGTTACCCACGTGACCCGTGTCACGCGTAACGCCATATACTGTCCGTAACAGCCTGTAATACAAAAATACAGACCGGGGTCTGTTACGTGTTATCCTGCGTAGCAAACATCCCCATTGAGCAAATCAGATTTTTTGGGCAACATAAGAAAATTTGGGCAAGGCAACTTGGGAGAATTTTTTGGGCAAATGGTTCACCCACCCCCTGGCAAAACATTTCCTGATGCCTATGCCTGTATGTGTTCTTTTACTACAGAACTTTGTTTGTTATGTGATAGCAGACACTTTAAATTTAAAAGATTTCACGAAAACCTTTCCTTTACATGTTGGTTATAAAGAAGAGTGAATATGCCCCAGGGGGGAAGGGGGGTACTCGCAGTATACATGATGGGGTGTTCTGACGTGTTTTTTTTTTGGGTTGAAAATTTCCACGCTTGGTATTTTTTTGGGTCAAAAGATCTGTTATTTTTGTTGATTGAATAAATCTGTATTGAGGTAGTTTTGGGCGGGGTATGAAATTTTGATGGCAGGTATTTTTTGACCATAGCTTAATTCAGATCCAGACCCCCTGCTCATGGTCAAGGCTTGGAATCTCTGCAAATGTGGTAAAAAAATACCCCATATCAATACAGTAGTTCACGGGATGATGTGCTAATTAATTTTCTCGATAGGACATCTGAACACCCTTCACATTTATTTTTTAATTTTCAATATTTAATTTAAATTGTTTGACCCAACCCAAGATAGCATGGATGCAACAAAACGCTGCTACAATGAACCAGCTGACTGAGGCACGCAGGGCTGTTGATGAGCTGTCTGTTGGTGACCAGGAGAGTGATTATGATGACGACGATAGGCGTGAATTGATCAGTCACTATGCAAGTGATAAATACCTCAGTAAATGGGAACTGGCTGAAGAAGATGATGAGGAGGAACAGGAAAAGTGTGGAAATGAATTGCCAAGAAGAGAAGACTCAGGGTAAGTCTATCAAGTAATGCAAAGTATTGGGTGTTCTGTAATAATTTTATATAGATTCAGCCAAGCCTAAAAGCATAGCTCTGTTCCAGGAGCCCATTACGCTCGTTTGTGAAAATGCCTTCACAGCTGAAATACATCAGAATAATTAAACATCAACTCCAATTGCAGAAATTCTGCTGAGAACGATCATGAAAAATTACAAAATCCTGCCAGAACCATAGAAAAGACATGACTTGGGACTTGATCAATGAAAAAGCGATACCTGGTCAGTGGTCAACTTTAAAAAAACACGTGACCTCGATGAGTTCTAAACCTGAGCCCATGATTTGGTCATGTGATACTAGTGATACCTGCTTTTGACAGCTGTCAATTGACCATGACATGGCAAATATGTAAGCGTATGGTAATCGTTTAAAATGTTACCAGGCCAATATCTCTCTTTGGATCATTTCCACATTGATATTGGGGTGACGTTGTTCGTACATACATTCGCGCCCACGTGTTGTTTTGTGGCATGGTTCTCCTCTTTGTTCTTTGTACATGTATGCTTGCTTGGTTCTCCTATTTCTATGCGTATGGGGCTCTGAGCCTCCTACATAATGTTCGTATCTATCTTACAGCATGTCTTGCCATGCTGTAAGTCAAGGCTTTGACATTTTCCTTGCAACTAACCCAATTTGGTGTCATCTCTCTGACAGTCACCCAAGACTGCCACACACCCAGCTGTTCTCCTTTCATCCTCAATCATTCTTTGTTTCTCAAAAAAAATTACATGTAAATTGTTCCAAACGGTTTGGGGAGTTATTGTTATTTTTATGGAACCAAGTATTGGTTTTAGTATACTGTAGTATCAAGTGAACTTACCTGTGTTTGGGTTCATTATGAGGAGCACTTTGGGGGCTTTTACTTTGGGTAGAAGACAAAACACAAAACAAAGCAAACAAACCAAAACAACTAAAACAATAATCCGAAACTGCAAAACTACAATTAGCATTTTACCAAAAGCAATTCAGAAACTCACTATCCCAAGGCTATACCCCTGCCTCTGCCCTCCTTTATTGCCAGCACTTGCACGCAATTTAAGTAATTTGCTGAACTTATTGCAATTGAAGTTCACATTATTTTGTTTTTCTGATGTGTGGTGTAGTTATGAGATAGATTTTTAATTGGAACAATTCATTTCTTAAGGTAAGTGATAAATTGGCCTGAAATAAATTATCAAGTGACTCACAATGATGCACTATTTAATAGTTAAACTTGCTTTATCAAAGAGAAAAAGAGACAGACAGCAAGAAAACTGTTCATCATTTAGTGGCAACCCTGGACTGTGATGACATGTCACTTGTGTCATACAACAGTGTCAGAGACTGCAACCCACTGGTCACACCTAAGACAGTGCCGGCACCAGTGAATTATCAACTGGGACTTCTGCCTCAGGCTACTGGTGAAGAATTAAAGGTATATAATAACAGTATATATTTACTAGTCATCAAAGTATGCATACGAGTCTAGTAGCCCTGCAGGCTGCAGCTTAGTTCAGTTTCTGTAGCATGAAGCGACTATGAGTATTTCTACTCCCCCTGGTTGGGATGCTAGTCCATCACAGGGTTGCTCTCCAGTATTATTTTGCCAGCACCAATTTATACACCTTGGTGGAGAGAAGCACTGCGAGAGTTTATAGTGTCTTGCCCACTAACTCGATGCAGGGCCAGGACTTGAACTTGGACCATAGTTCATGCATTGTAACTCGCGATCAATGACGGACCAGACATTAGGGCCATTTATACGTGACTTAAGACATGTTTTATCTTAGAACGGGGTTTAGGGGCTGTTATTATTTTGTTCATGTCTTAACCAAGAATTGAACTTACTCTTATAAATGCTTTCATGTCTAAAACAAGATTTGAACTAGAAGTGCATTTGCGTAATGAAAGCAATTTTCTAACTTAGTAATGGTAACATGGACTCTGGGAGCTGAAGTGATTAAACAAATGGCTTCACACCAATCCAGCTATCGCTTTATGACCCTTTCTGTCTACTCTTCGTTGCTTTATGAAATGCCGAGTTTGTGAATTTTCCTTAAGAATGGTCTTCATTAAAAAAGTCTCACTCAAGAGACATCTCTGAAAAAGTGGCTCATTCTCGGTGTAAAAACCTGTGAAACTCACCAATGACGTAAAACAAAGAATGAACAAGACAACAAAGAACTCAAGACAATATAGAAAAGAAAAACAATAGCTCAAAAACAAAGAAAAATGTCACAGCTTATTACACGGTGGGAAACCTGAAAAAAGTATTTTATTCTTAATTTAATATAAAATAACAGCACGCTTTTGCTTCTTGCTGCAACGTGTCATCTTGAATTGATGATTTGTTGGTAATTGAAACAGTACTAGAAAACATGGATAGTATCCATGGTAACACTATGCATATACTGGTAAACAAAGCTGTTTCAAAAATGAGACATGAACCATTTATACAAGATCTTCGCATCTTATTGTGAATGAACGTATAAACAACACAGTTCATGTATCATTATTATAAGATGTGTCTTAAATGAGACACGTTTTAGATAAGGAGATAAGACATGTCTTATTTTCTCCCATGTAAATGGCCTTGTTATGTAGATCTTTACAGAACAACATCAGTGACCTTTCCTGAACACTGGCAGATAGCATGGGTCAGCTAGCACCTCTTGCAAGGTCTCGCATGAATGGGTCGTTACCCCTAAGAAAACAACAGAACAAATGACAGGAACATTGCCCCTAGCCCCACTGCTACACTAGAGCACCAGTAGAACAATAGAACAAACAACAGGAACAATGCCCCTAGCCCCCAAAACAATAGCAACTGCTATAGTAGAGAACCAGTGAAACAATAGAACAAACAACAGGAACAATGCTCCTAGCCCCAAAACAATAGCAACTGCTACAGTAGAGAACCAGTAAAATATTGGAACAAACAACAGGAACAATGCCCCTAGCCCCCAAAACAATAGCAACTGCTACACTAGAGGACCAGTACAACAAACAACATGAACAATGCCCCTAGACCCCAAAAACAAAAGCAACTGCTACAGTAGAGGACCAGTAAAACAATAGAACAAACAATAGGAACAATACCTCCAGCACCAAAACAACACCAACTGCTACACAAGAGATCCTGTCTAACAATAGAACAAACAAGATGAACAATGCTCCTAGCCCACAAAACAATAGTAACTGCTACAGTAGAGAACCAGTAAAACAATAGAACAAACAACTACCAGCTTGCGAGGGCTTGTACACTGTTGTTCATTGTTGAGCCTGCGAAGAGAGACCTTCGATTACCTTAAATGCTTACTTCATGTCTTATATTATTGTGCAGAAAATGCCAGCAAACGGTCATGTATAGTTAGAACTTTTAAGGTTTGTGTGTCCTCATAGACACTTGACTCTCTTAGCCAGCTGGGCCTGTACACAAGGAACCAGCTGGCTCTGGGTCCGGACACATGATTATGATTGGCTAGAATCTAACAAGGGGGTCCACGCACGTTAACCATTTCAAACTACCTTGCAACAGAGAGATTGTAAAACGGTTGATTTCACTGGACTCCCTTTGTTAAATTTTAGCCAATCCACAGAGCCATTTGTTCCTCACGCACAGGCCCAGCCAGCTGAAAGGAACAAGTAGTGCAGGGTGCGAGAATGGTGTTTACCGCGATTTCGTTTTGTAATTTTTGTTGTTTTTACACAGCTTTGGCAAGGCTATGGTGGAAACATTTACTTTGATGCCGTCCGGTGTCAGTCAATGCGAATCAACAGTTCCAAGTCAGGAAAGTCGAGAAAAGAAAGTACAGTTTCAAAGAGATGGAAATCCAAGTCTTGTAGTCCTTTGACTAGGCCAGACGAGCGCCAGTCGTATCTGGCTGGTGTGCCCGGCTCACCAAATGAAATACCACTAGTCTCGATGAACAGTTTGGGTAGTTTACGAATGAGGTCAGCATGCAAGGATAAACAAGGCAAGGCAGCCACCTGCAGCTGCAGACACAGCGAATCAAGTAGACATTTACCAGGAAAAATCTGTAAAGGATTTAGTGAGAAATTAATCATGGAGACATTCCAGCGACTTCAGAAAAATCATGGCTGCGGGATGAAGAAAGAACCTTTGGCCGTATCCGGAGGACCAGTTGGGGATTCATTCTTTGATCCTATCGACAAAGTCCGGCAGATTAATACTCAATGCAAAGGAAAGGACTTCGTTTTAAATTTTGAAAATGGATTTCCTTCACTGCTGTCAGATAGCTCATTCTTTTCTCATGGCAATCACAGAACTTTCCGGGCTGGTGTCGCTGGTGATACTGAGCCTTTTATCAAGCTTCCTGTTCTTGGAAGAACTGAAGGGAAACATACTAAGACAAAAATGGCTGGGGGTGAGGATTCAGGTGAGAATAGCAAGCAAATGAACGAACCTGGACAAGTGGTTATAATTCCATTTGGTGCATTCGATGATCCAGTCGACGTTGAATCTGAATCGAAAAGGAAAGCTGACAAGAAAGAGAAGCCTTCGCCTAAGAACCCAGGAGACGGAATCAAGGAAACCTTCGAAGACGTTAGTAAGCCTTCAGAAGAGCTGGAAAACAACTCCATTGAATCAGATCATGGTGTAGAAGACAATACAGATAGTAGACATTGTGAAAAGCATCCGATGGCAACTGCATCGTGTGAAATGGGCAATGAAAAGAAGTCCCCAGTTACCTCCAGCTCTGCTAGACAAAGTCTACCTGATTTTCATTTAAAGAGAGAAATAAGTAATCTCTCTCTTAGTAATTACCTGAAGGCGGTCCCGACACATGGTAGAAAGGAACAAAACAGTCCGGCCTCTCCAAGATCATCAGCTGTTGTACCAAAGATAAGCTACACCAACAGATCACGGGCCTTACCGACATTTTACATGGTGAACAACTCTCTGCATCAAGTGCACCAGTCGGGGTTCAACCCGCAGATGTTGAGTGGTTCTCAAGTGTACGGTGGGTATTTACCAACAACTGGTAGAAAGGAATCCAAATTATTTTTCGCAGAAATAAGTGCCATTTCAGAACAGAACCAAGTTACCAGTGACAAGGAATTGTCAAGAAGTACAAAGCACTCCAGCTCGAAGAAAGGTAATTTAAACGCACAAATTCCCAAGCATGCCTTTGTCAAGGCGAGTTATGTGTCAAGAAAGTCATTTTCTCGACAAAATTTTGAACGGTCTCCAAGAGTTAACGAGGCACTCAGAAAATCTGAAAAGAATCTCTTGCACGTGCCAGTGACTGGTCACCAGTTTTCCAGGGTTAATGGAATTAATGATAGATAAATAATTAATATATAGAGATAATGATTTGGACATTTTAGTTTTTTATATTGCCGAAGTCTAGTGACTGTAATCTGAAGGGTACGAGCATATAAGAGAACCATGCATACTTTGCGCGAATGTGCCGAAAATCACATCCTTGTAAAATCGATTCTTCGCATTAATAGTTGTGTATTAACCAGGTGTGAATTTTTAAAGGAAATTAGCAGAACAGGAAAAGTAGAAAATAACTGTACAAAGACCATTTCCGATAACAATCAGTTTTCCATTCATGGATCTTAACTTGGTTTCAGAGTCATCAGTTACTCGCCAAGTGCAAACAAAGTTATATTATGTTTCATGATAAGTAATTGTAAACAGAATGCAGATTCCTCTTCATTTAAATCAGAAGGTAAACTTTGCTTCTACCTTTACAGCCGAAGTACCGTGCCATGTCCATCACATCGAGAAATAACTACATGTGCATTTATGCTGAGTAAATTTCTTCCTTCGGACGCAAAATTCCAACATAAGAAATCTCTAGAGAGATTCGTGCGTCTTCCATAAGTGGCTATTACTTTCGCGCCAAAATTCAAAGCCGAGAAACAACCATCAGGCACTAGAGAGTGACGCCACCAGTGTACCGGCTCCTCCGCGTCGATCATCTGCACTACGCGTAGTTCCCGCCAAAACTTCCGCATTAAATTTCGGATATCCCACACTTTCAAGCCCGAAGTTGAAGAGCCTGCTTGGCGGTATTTTACATCATTCTGTTCATTTTTGTTAGTTATAATCTCTAAACTTCAGATTACCAGAGTAACGGACTTAGTATGGAAAAAATTATGGAAAAATTATGGCCAGGAAAAAAAAAAGATCATTTCCGACCGAGTATTATAAATAAAATGGCATTTTCTTACAAAATGATAAAATTGGTGGGCCGATATTGTTTTCTGAAGTTTACCCAAATGCCTTTAAATCCATCGATGCCCCTTCTTGTCTTCTCTGTGTTCTTGTACAGCTTTCATTACAGTATATAACTTACAGTCATGTAACTATTGTCTTTACATGAGGAAGGGAAAGAAAACTGTCTTGGTATAAAATAATTCAAATATTTGCAAAAGGGATGCTTGAAAAGAGAAGCTCCGTGTTTAATATATGAAGCCAACCCCACCCACAAAGGCCAACCATCTACTTTCGCGAAAAGCTAGCACAATGTTAAAAAAAGTACCATTAGATAAAAATTAAAATTAATTGTCAACACTTCTTGATGTGTTAAAGGCTCGTTCATGAACTATAAGGAATAGATTAAAAGAAAAGCTGTTTTTGCTATGAACAGTGTAATTCTTCTGTGTTCAGTTTCAACCATTACCTCCAAAACGTTCCTTGAAGTGAACATTCTGTCTACTAAGATAACAAAAGAGAAAATTAGAAAATAACTTAAGCGCCACACGAGTACCATATGGAACAGACGGGTTCATACGAGTAACAAACAAACAGCGGGGGTACATACATGCATGCTGCAGACATACGGATGTATACTTGTACCAGATGGTCAGGTCTGGGTGATAAGTACGATATATATTTTTTTTGTTATCAAGACACGCTGCGGCAGTGATCGCAAAATCTGCTAGCCACGCAGAGATGTTGTGTAAACGAATGAATTCTTTCTTAACTTCTTCGCCCTCGTCCTCTCGCTGATAAAGGGTAAAGATAAAGTCTGCATGCGAGCCTAGGGCCCATCAGGCCGGAGCTTATCCCGGTTTCCTTAACATGAAGCGACCGAGAGTATTTCTACTCCTCCCTAAATGGGATGCTAGTCCATCGCAGGGTTACCCCAGCAGTAAATCGGCTGGTTCCCATTTCTACACCTGGGTGAAGAGGGGCATTGTGAGAACAAAGTGTCGTGCCCAAGAACACGACGCAGTGCCGCGGCCAGGGCTCGAACCCAGACCGTCAGATAACTAACCAACCATTAGGCCACCGCGGCTTCCACCTCGCTGATAAAATGCCGGTTATAAGCCCTTCCGCTAAAAACAACCCACCCCCTCCCTCTTCAGATTTAGGGTCATCCGTCTGCTAACAGAAAAATAAATATTCCGGATAGAAGCCGACCCCGTTCAGCTTTCCACGTCACTAAACACTAACGATATCTCAGACCATTTTCCTTCGATTAGAATATAAGAAATAGACAAAAAAGCTTGCAAGCAGATTGCTGTAATGATCTCGGCGCACGATAATCAAAGCCGCTTCTTTTCAAGATATCGTTCTTAAGAAAGTAAGTCGTTTCTTGAGAGCTAACGTCCAATTTTTCAAACTTCTTCAGTAGTGACGCCACCTGAAACTCCCTATGACCTTGTATAAGCCCAGGGATTATAACCGACAATCTACTGTACTGCCAGAGGATATTTTAGAGTTGCTACTATGCCGACATTTGGAAAGCAAACATACCAGTTCTTTTCCAAAATCAAAGATCACGTTATCTCCTATCAACATGAATGGTGCCCACTGCCTGACATCAGAATAGCCATTACTTCTCATCCACTTCATCGCCTCGTGAAGAGATTCACTGGCACTTTCTCCGCGGACAAGGTGGTTGTAGAAACTATTCATCAACTGCTTAGTTGCACTGTCTTCTACGGCCCACAGCGCCACAAGTACCGAGCGTGCACCGGATCCAAGGAAGGCTCGAGCAATTCCAACAACTCCCTCGAATCTTATCTGCCCTTTTCCGCTATGACAACAGCTAAGTACGACAAGTTTGGCTCGCAGTTGAACATGTGAAATGTCAGACACTGTCAATAAATAATCTTCTTCTACTGGAATTTTTTTAATGGTGCGAAGCGGTGAAAGGGCAATTTCTCCTCTTTCGGCATCACCATGTGCAGCAAAATGTATCAGGCTGACTGAATTTATCCTCTGAAGTACAGCCTGCTTTGTTGCATACTGTCCTAACAAAGGCTGAACTCCCAACAGTTGCCCAATCATAGCTGCTTCATCTCCTGCACAGGGCAATCTAGATATGTTCCTTTTTTTTCCTTTGTAACGCACCACACCAACATCAGGATCCCCCACTATCAGCGCACCAGTCTGGCTATGATAGTCTGCTGGACTGTCCTGAATGAGTTTGAGAGTCGTCAAAGAAGGAACCATGCGGATTCTGAAAGTCTCGGATAAATATTCCCCTCTTGTATCTGGTAGCGCTGCGAATGGAACTGTGTACAAGGAGCGATCAGGAATAATGACGATCTCTGGTTCATTGAGCAAGTCGGCCACAGGAGCGATGATCATTTTATAACACAAGGAGAGGCTTGGCTCGTTAATTTGGTTTTGCTTTTCCTTCCACGCGATTCGGAAAGGTGCGGGCCTCTCGCTCTGAGATGACTTGGGTGTCGCTTTAACGTTATCATGCAAAGAACGATCTTCGCAACGACCCTCTGGTAAAATACCAAATCGTCGAAAGCCTTCTGTAAAAAAGTCATCCAGATTAACAGCTTCTCCACGGTGAACAGTGTTAGCGTTCATTTTTGTTTCTCGAAAATGAATGACGCCATTTCCTTTTAAAACCCACATGATTAAATGTTGAGGAGAATAGGAAATGTATAGACATGCGCAACTACTTTCTTTCTTCATGATGCTTTCGATATCAGCCCGCGATTGCGGGTCGACTGAAACTGGATTCTCCACGGAGTACTGAGCTGACATTAAATCTGCCAAAGCTCTTGCGCGTCCAAGTTCTGTTACACAGAGAGCTTCGTGAGGATTTCCAGAAGCACAAAACATTGCACTTAGCGTCCAGTAGGGAAAAACATGCTGGTCTGAAAAGTTGATCTTAAATTGATCGTTGTCTCCAAGAAAACCTCGCAATTCCTCGCACTTACGAATGCTTGAATGGAGATACGGTAACGCCTCTTGAGTTTTTCCTTCAAAAAATTTAAGCTGGGCAAGCCTACAAAGGGACACAAATTGTTTTTCAACGTTTCCAATTTCTTGGTTTATTGTTAGTGCTTTCTCGAGATAATCGTTGGCTTTGACGTGTTCTCCCATGAAAGCAAACACATCTCCAAGGTTTCCGTAATCTGCTGCTTCTCCATCTCTGTTACCGATTTCTTTTCTGATCGCAAGTGCTTTCTCGTAATATTCTTTGGCCTTGACATAATCACCAATAGAGAAAAACACAGTTCCAAGGTTTCCGTAAGATATAGCTTCTCCTTTTCTGTAACCAGTTTCTTTTGTGATAGCAAGTGCTTTCTCAAGGTAATCTTTAGCCTGCTCGTACTTGCGAAGAGAGAGAAACATATTACCTAAACTTCCGTAGCTTCGTCCTTCGCCATCCCTGTCTCCAATTTCCTTTTTGATGGCTAGTGCTTTCTCAAAGTAATCTTCAGCCTTGGCATATTCACCAAGATATACAAAACCCGTTCCAAGATTTCCGTAAGCTGTGGCTTCACCATATTTGTCGCCAATTTCTTGACTGATTGCAAGCGCTTTTTCGTGATAAGCATTACCCTTGACATATTCAGAAAGTGAGAGAAACACATTTCCTAGGGCGCCGTAATTTGCGGCTTCACCTTTGCGGTCGCCAATTTCCTTTTTGATTGCAAGTGCTTTCTCGAGATTTACTTTAGCCTTATGGTATTCACTGAGAGAGTAAAACACAGTTCCAAGATTTCCATAATCTATTGCTTCTCCATTTCTGTCACCAATTTCAATTCTGGTCGCAAGTGCTTTCTGGAGATATTCTGCACTTGTAGAATATTCACCAAAAAGTAGGTAAGCGGCACCTAGGTTTCCGTAACAAGCAGCTTCTCCGCTTTTATCGCCAATTTCGTTCATAATCAGAAGAGCTTTTTCCCTGTGTGTTTTAGCCTTGTGATGGTCACCTAGAGCATGAAACACATTTCCCAGGTTTACATAGCAAGAAGCTTGTTCACGTCTATTACCAATCGCCTTGGTGATTTCAATTGCTCTCTCAAGATAATCTTTAGCCTTTACGTATTCTCCAAGAGATCGGAACACGATTCCTAGATTTCCGTAAGCTGATGCTTCTCCTTGGCGGTCACCTATTTCTGAATTTATTGCCAGAGCTTTCTCGCAGAGTTCTTTTGCTTCTACGTATTTATTTTGCTCCTGACACAATTTAGCCAGTTGCAAGCTTAGCCTACTTTCCACCACTTTTTCTCCTTCTTTTTGGTAGAACTCAAGAAGTTTTCTGCCGTATTTTAATGCACTTCTGTAATCGTTGATCAGACAGTATGCCTTAAAAATGTTAAGATGTATAACTTTGATCATTGTTTGAATCACTTCTCCTTTTGTGATTGCTTTTCTGTCAAGGATGATCAAGCATTCCTTGAGTATCTCAGTGGCCTTCAGAACACGACACGTGTTGAGAAAGAAGCTGGCAACAGTGTGGCCAATAGAGATGGTTTGTATGACTCCTTCCATGTTGTTCATGCCACAATAATCTGAGAAAAAGTATACAAAATAGGTCTCTTGAAAACAGAATTTCTTGCTAGTAATCTCAGTTATCAGTTAAATTATCAGAGATTTCGCAGCTTTCAGTTATAATTTCAGCCCATTTCTTCTTCACAGCTCAGATCAATTAAACCCCATCCAGACCCATCCTAAAATCTCACCGCCATGCACCAGTGGTGGTAGCAGCTGTCGTAAGGTCTCACATGAATGGCTCACTATCCCGCGTGAAAACAATAAAACAAACTACAAGAACAATAACCCAAGGTCCAGTAGGATTACGAGCTTATACGATAGCTGTTACACTACTCTTACTGCGCAGTGAGCGAACAGCAGTTATAATCAAACTGTGTACATCTATGCAAAATCGAGATTTTGTCGGAATGCACTGCGTGGCGACCGTCATGAATACATTACTTGGCGACCAGAATGCTGATTTGGGACGTAGCTGCTTTCTGTACATGTATACGTAATTCATGGAGAGATGAGTACGACCGGGAAAGAATTATGACGTGACATGCACATTTAGCCCCACTCTCCTTCTTTTCTTTGTGTTTCAGTTTCATTCACAATTTTAAGGGGAAGAAGAATCATAGGATTTTGGGTGATCGAGTTCATGTGAGCCCGATTTGACCGGGCTGTGTCCAGCTCCCGAGATCTCGCCTATACGCTATCACCTTGGTAAAATTCTCGATAACTCGGCTGAAACAGAAGACACACTTTAACCCGCCAACCAGGCCTGCCCAGTATCCGGGTTACATTTTCGACCTTCAATTTCTGGCTGCATCAAGTGCTATCACTGTGACAAATTTGGTGTTTTCAACAATAAACGCACAATTCGCAGGGGAGGCGACTCCCATATGAAACAGATGGGAATGCTCGTCGGAAATTTTGCATGTAAGCCCTAAAGGAGTGCGATCTATCGCGACTAAAGCTTTCGTTGACCCCTGAAAGATACCAAAACACCAAAATAAACTTCAACGGCGAAAAGTAGCAAAAATAGAACTTGTATTGATTTCTATATTTCTTGGCGTGGAACGCTAAACGAGACCTTGATGGCACAAAATAGCCTAGTGACGTTTTTTCTCCGGAACACCCTAATTATAAGCGAGACCACAGAACTGAAATTTATTCCTCTACTAACCGAGAAGACAATCATCCTCGTCTTTTTAATATAGGAGTCCACCCGGGCTTAAAATGTCAGTTATTTCGAATGTACCAGGATTAATATATATTAAGATTAAAACAAGCTATCCGATTTCAAAACCATTTTTAACGATATATGAAGATAAAAAATGTTACACCTACCGTGTTTGATAATTCGGGGAATTAAGTCGGGTATCAAAGTGGGTGTCTCGATGAATCTACGTGTTCAGCAACTGGAATCTTCCCTTAAAAATATTAAACAAGGGAATCATTATAAAGGCCAATTCATATATATCATTTGAATAGCGTTTGATTTAACTAGAATCATTTAACGGACGTTAAAACACTGCAGCAGAATTGTACCTTACCACAGAGTGTGAGTAGCTTTCCGCCCTCCTTGCGCTGCAGCCTCCAAGCGATGCTTGGTATATGCTTTACATATGATAAATTTCAATATATATTATGTCCTGATATATATTCCATTGTCATCCTATCGTCTCTAATTGGTACATTTACTACACAAGTTTCACTTTTCCGTGTGTTTCAGTTTTCATCATATAAATGATTCATTTCACGGAAAATAATTTACTGCAAATGATGTCATGGTTTCTTTTTTTTTTTTTTGAATGCTCTTTCTAGAATTTAATGTCACTAAATAAATTTTAGAAACTTTCTTCCGTCTTTATTGCTGTATAGTGGAAAGTAAACTCACCGAACAAACAAAGTTTGAAGTAATATATCAAACACGAGGGACAGTATTTCATCACATTTCCAAACACGAGAGTTGAAAATACGACGCGCAGTGGAGTATTTTTACGAACTTCGAGGTGTTTGGAAATGTGATGAAACACTGTCTCGAGTGTTTGATATATCTTGCCAATCGAAACTAAAACTACGGAGAAAAATAAAATCGTAAAAATCTATGCTAATTAAGATCACATTTCCAAACCGCGTTTACGGTTCTGATGTGTGTTTCAGCGTTTACGGTTCTGTGTGTTTCAGTTTTCATCATATAAATGATTCATTTCACGGAAAATAATTTACTGCAAATGATGTCATGGTTTCTTTTTTTTTTTTTTGAATGCTCTTTCTAGAATTTAATGTCACTAAATAAATTTTAGAAACTTTCTTCCGTCTTTATTGCTGTATAGTGGAAAGTAAACTCACCGAACAAACAAAGTTTGAAGTAATATATCAAACACGAGGGACAGTATTTCATCACATTTCCAAACACGAGAGTTGAAAATACGACGCGCAGTGGAGTATTTTTACGAACTTCGAGGTGTTTGGAAATGTGATGAAACACTGTCTCGAGTGTTTGATATATCTTGCCAATCGAAACTAAAACTACGGAGAAAAATAAAATCGTAAAAATCTATGCTAATTAAGATCACATTTCCAAACCGCGTTTACGGTTCTGATTTCCTTAGTTTTAACGTGATGAATTATTAATGAGTTTGAGAAGTAATATATCAAACACGAGAGACAGTGTTTCATCACATTTCCAAACACCGAGAAGAGAGTTGAAAATACGACGCACAGTCCCTTTGGTGGTTCCCGCCTCTTTGTTGCATGTATGTTGCAAAATATCACGCAATTTTTCGAAAATTTTCCTTGTTTCCACCACGGCCTGGGCGAATGTCACTTCCCACCCTCTCTCCTCACACCCTCTATCCTCCTGAGTTCCTCCCTATCTTCCCCCACCCCTCCGCCTATAGCTAGGCTCGAGCGAGGTCGTGAGCCGATATCCTCCCAGTACGGTCTCGAGCAAGCTTGGTTCTGATAAAAGCTTTATTACAAGGCTCAAGCGGATAACGGAAAGGATAAAAAAGGGCGATTGTTATTGAGGACCCACCGGGGGTTTTTTACGAACTAATAAGGTATAAGAGGTTGTTCATGCGAACGTCTTTACTTTCACTTTTAAAAGCCACAACAACGAACGAATCCAACACTTGGAGCCGGCAGTGGAGCAATCTGATTGGTCAATTTCAGATTGTTTTGAAAGGTGGGCAGGAGCCAATTCAGACTCAAAGGCGGTGAGGACCCCATACCCACCTAAGGAAAAATCAACACAGTATTCACTACTTATTGCGTGGGCGTGGACCCGACCCCGGGTAGCTAGGCGGGTTACCCCACCTCGAAGCATTTACATGGCAAAACGCGGGTTACCCTACCCATCATGTAAACACGATCAGGAAAAATGAGAGAAAGTATGGGCAGGTGGGTTACCTCACCCAGGCGGTTTATGTGGCCCCCTACCTCTGTGTAAAGAAGCCCTAAATCAATTACTGTTCCAATTTCTTCAACTGAAGTGAGTGTTGTCATAACAAAATACGCCCGAGGATCATGACACCGAAAACCCTCGCCCCCGTTCCCACTCGTGTGCGAAGCACACAGTAACTTTTCGTACGAAGTCCTCGACATTAAAATATGTTATTTTATACATTTCTGTATCTACAGAATGCTGCTAATACACTCATAAACATAACGGATAAGAAAGTTCGAAAGTGAACTTAGGGACACTGTCAAAAACGCTTCTGACTAATGGTCAGGCAATTTTATTTTGTATCAGTTTGATCTTCATACAGCTGTCTGAACTAAAATCACCAAAATGTGGCAATCTACGGACAATTAAGTAGTGCAGCTGCCTTCAGAAAGTGCTCACAGACCGGGATTTATAGTCTGTCTAATTATCCGACGTTGGGCCCAGATCGACGAGTTCCGCAGGTGTGGCCTCGATAGCGCCGTGGGCACTTGCATGCGTATTGCGAGGGCGTCCCATCACCCCATAAGATTTTTTTGCATATTCCTCCATTTTCACAGCCTGCAAACCTGGCCCAGATGTCTTCGCAGTCTAAAAGAGAAATGCAAGTCAGGAAGTGGTGACTTAGAAAACACCCCGCGTTGAAGTCTACCTCCCGTCCCCCCACCCCCTCTCATGCCGGCCTCAGCTCTTCACCGGTTTGAAATCTTGAAATAGAACCATTTTTCAGCCAATCGATTTAAAGTCACCACCGTTGCAATTAGGTCATGATCTAATTCGAAAATTACCGAACAAAGACAAACGATATGGCACATTTCTAGCCAGTGAAAGTGTATGTTTCAGGCTAACGAATGTGATTTGTTTAATCTTTTAAATTCTAGGTAATCCTCACCTTCAATACTGATACTTTCCGTTTCCCGCTTTTCCACAATTTCTGAAAGAGGCAACTTATGTTAATGCTAATGTCAACCTGAAAGCCGTTTTTCCATCATTTAAAGTGGGTTTAATGCAAATATCTCGTTTGCGTTTCAAGGAATGCCTAAATTCTTCACTCATCTCACCAATGAATGTTTTGGGGTGTTGAAAAATTTTTGGATGATTTTTGGGTATATTTGGGGGAGGGAGTTTTTCTTAAAGGAGTACGAAAATTTGGATAAACGCCCCCTCCCCCCACTTCCAAATACGCTCCGCCGTCCCTGCGTCTCTAGTATAAATCGGGCCAGTATCGGCATGCCTTACCAGTGTCAATGCAAGAGAAAGCAGAAGAGCATTTTGTCCTGTGGCAAATTATAGTTAATTTTGGGAAAATAAAGGCGTTAAATACGAAAACGCCTTATGATTAGTGTTGTTTTTGGAACACCAATATGGCGGCCACAAAATTGAAAGCGAAATAAAGAACACCAGTGGCCTTAACCACTCAGGTTACGATATCCGTTCTTCAGTACTTATTCTGAGGTTTGAACTCATGTATAAAGAAAAGCTTTGGATGAACCACCAGTAGAGATTGTATCGTGAACACTGATCGAAATGAGACGCTTTGTTTTTTTTGAATTGGTAAAAAGTTTTTAGTACTTTTTTCTTTAAGCCAATAGCCAGTAGTTCCCTCGTGTGTTTGAAAGTTTCCAATTCTTCCACGAAAGTCAAACCAATGCACTTACCATCCTTAGTTTCGCCATAGGTAGCGTAAATCATCCAAACCATAAAGCACAAGATCACAGCGCTCTTCATTCTTCAAATCTCTTCTTGCGGCAGTAAGAAAGTTTCCTTGTGTCCTCTGCTTCTTCTTTAAGACTTTTGTCTTATCTAATGATATCTTATCGACGATTTATTGGCGCATCGGATATCTAGATACATATCTAGCGAATTAGATAATGCATTTGATAATATAATCCAATCGTTTCCTTTTGCTTCTTTATCCACTGAGCCGAGTACAGGCCAACGATTTAGATATTTTAGCAGCTAAATTTTTTATCAAGTTTGAGATGATTGATCTCATATGCCCCCAAGTATTACTCCTGTAATGAGCTCTCAAGAGAAACTGCATGAATCATCGATCAACATCTAGGATGATACATCTTAAACTTATTATCCAAACTTTTTATACATTAGATGATTAGTTTATTAAGGAAGTCTCCTGTTTGTATTGAGTCTGCCAACAGGCTCTTGTCCCGGAGGGGCGCTATTCCACAGCACGAGTTTCCGGGAAGCCTACCCGCAGGCTAGTTTGTATTGACCAATGGCATCTAGTCAATTCATAGTCTACTAACTATGGTCAATCCTAGCTCAAATGGCAATTTTCAAGCGCGGCTGGTGCCCCCATGGTTAAATATCTCACAATTTTAGTCCATTGTTCTTAGATGCCCCTAGTATTAATGAAGGGCATTCTGGCGAACGGCGCTTTTCACTCAGGGTTAGTGCCACCTTTGTATTGGGCTGAACATATCAACATTTCATGATTACTTTCCTAATACAGCACAAGAAAAGCCTAACTTTACCAATTAACACAGCAATATCTCGGGTTCGTTGGGTTCTTTTCATAGTTATTTGCCAACCAATTTATTAATGCTGGAACGGCATTTTTCACAAGTGACCGCTGCCCTCCATACCAAAATATTTAAAAATTTCGGACCATTGTTCTCATAATAAACGGCCCCGAGCAGCTTTTAGACATATTCCATTAAGAAAGCGATTTCTGGCGTAACCGGCAAAATGAAATACAGTGTTTTTTTGTGGCTGGTAATATTTTATATAACCAGATCTGAACATCCATTTGCACTTTGCAGTTCCGGGTCATGTGAAGAGCTTATTTTATTTGATTTATAAAATATTTGGACCTGCTTTGAAATTCTAGCGTAAACAGGTTCCTTTGCTGTTTGGGGGTCTAAATTATCGGAGGGGCGCTATTTTCCGGTGCGAAGCCCCTTCACATGACCCCACCGCCCGAGTGTTCGGGAAACCTAGTCGCACGCTAGTAAGCCACCCTCATCACAGACGCCTCCTATGAAACCGACAAAACAAGTTATACGGTCGCCAAATGGGCCCTTGAAAAACTGGAATCCGAATGAATTATGTTAAAATCATGTTCTAAAATAGGTGGACGTGCTGTGGGAGTAATATATTATTGTTTTTGCACAAGAAGAATCTAAATATAAGCTTTGTGTTTTTTTTGTCGGGGGGGAGGGCGCAAGTACACAGACACACACTTACACACTTTATTTACAGTCAAGTAAGGATCAAATATTTGTCATTGTTTCATAGCGGAGCTCGGCGCGAAGCACGCCAACAGAGCACCATGGGTAAGAAATTTTGGAACCCATGAAGCCGAGAAAATTTGGTAGTCAGGTGACCGTACGTGCGTCCGTCCGTACAGACTCTCGGGGAGGAAGAGGGGAGTAACAAAGCAGCCCGACACGGGGAAGTTCCATCTTTTCTTGGCGGGAAATCGCGATGTTTTTTGGCAAAAGCCTTAAATAAGCATCTTCGCTTAAAAGGTTTTTTAAAGCTCATTTAGCAAAAGTTACAACAGCACGGCAGTGAATGCATTGTGAATATATAACGTGAAGACGATGGGGTTTTTAAAAGAGAGCAATTACTACCACGGAATTTCGAAGCAGAGAGCGAGCCAGTGCAAAGAAAGGACAGAGGCGAAAAAGAATCGAGCAACGTTGCGAAGAACAACGACCTAAGCCTTCAAACAGACAAAAGAGCTGAAAAGAACAACGCAAAAGAAAAATGTAAAGGAAAGACTCCGTGGAGGACGAAAGAAAAACAAAATTTTAGCAGAAGGTAAGGTGTATGAGTTTAAAAAGCGTGATGGTCAATCACTCTTTCTTCGTTGAGCCTTCATTTCCACTCAATCGGTCTTTTCGCCAGACAGTCCCTTCGTCCGAAACTGTTTCGTCGGCAAAGGGAAACAGAAACCGAACGAAGGTGTTATTAACAAAGAACCGTAAACTGACTTTCAGTTCTGGCGAATTACGATTTCGCCTGCGAACTACAATCTATCATAGAGAATCGTCTTTACTTTAGCTTCATTGTTTTGTTAGCAGGACATGATGAGAGGTTAGCTCAGCTAGGTTAGAGAACCTGAGCCGGCAGTTAAGTTTTAATATGATATGGTTTTGGATGTCCTTGTTTCCATGCCAACTAGGCCACAGGGAACAACAACTTGAATGTGAAGATTTTCAAATTTGGTGCAGTTTGCTCGTGAACATCGTTTATGTAGTGATGCGAAGGAGCAATTCCTTTCAATCTGACAAATGTTGAGGATCAGGCATGCAAGGCATATTCATATGATTACTTCACATCCTTTAAAGCTACCTCTGTCAGTACTTCAGTTCTCCACTTGTGGACAGCGTGTGGACATGCTGTGGGTACTTTTATGGCATTATTCTATTTTCTCTGTGTTTTTTCTGTTTCCTCCTGCTTTTATTCTATAAACACTTTTTACTATTCTTAGTACCATTTTAAGTAAACAAATCGATGTAACCAACAAATGCTCATTTCAAAACATTTCTCTTTGAAATCATTGGATTTTATGTTGGTACACGAAGCCCTTTTTTTATCCCAATAATATTTAATCAAAAAGCAGTCAACCTGATTATGTTATTATGATTTCCACTAAGGAAACAACTTTTGAGTGACAATATTTTTCTTGTGAAAATGGAACACTATTGTGCCTAAGGTCTTTTTAAGTTTTTCTTTATATCATTTAATATTTCTGAGGAGAAACTGATCGTTGTTCTTACTGCAAGAAAACCCCTTATAAAGCTGATAAAGTAGTAAAGCCGCTGCGCTGTCACTTGATCAGTTAAACTACGTACCAGCCTGGAGATTTGATCCTCCTTGAGCTTTGCACCTCGTAGTCTTCGCGATACTGATGATTATGTACAATAGTGAAAATAGAGGAAAACGTGTTTTTTTCCGGAAGCTTGCGCGCGTCAGCCCCTTGGCATCGGAGAGAAAGCAAATTCCGGTCACAGGGAAATCTAGTCAAACTCAAGATATCTCAGTGACTTCACCTAGTAAATAAATATATTTTGTTGCAAAGAAATTTCCATCTAGGATTGTTTCCAAATTAATAGTAGAAAAGGCGCCATTTTTGTCTAATAACATATACAACAGGAAATACCTTTTTTTATAAACTGAAAGTCCATTCCGCACCGAAGTTAAATGGATGAGAAAACAGGGAACAATAGAAACCCTTCTAAATGGATTTAAATAGAGAAACTTAGGAAACAAATCACAGAGCGTACATTTAGCGAATGAGTCCCAAGAGTGACCAACGTCGAATTTCTCGTAAAATGTCAATACTTTATCAAGACAAAAGGCGATGAGAATAAATAATTTGATCACTGAAGAGATTTCGCTACAAATACAAATAGATTGAATGAGATACAAATTCTTCCAACTTGTACTATAGGAAATTGTATGTGGACCGGGCAGGAGAATATGAACTGTAGATACTTAAGGTTTAAAGGGATAATTTTCGTGCGAACTCCTTTTCTGCATGAGCGCGTGCTTCGAAAAATAGGGTTCGACACGTCCAATATTAAAACGTAAAACCTACCTTTTGTCTAAACGCATGTCCAATCTCGTTTTTCCACTCTTTCTAAGCCACCTAAACTGAGGAAAAATACTAAGAAAAGCGTACAATTTTTGAACCAAATGCTAAGCCAGAGATCATAATACAAGGGCCGAACCTTGCCAAGTTCCTTTTACCGAATAATACAAAATATGTCAGGAGGCAACGTTTAGGGAGCCGGTTTGGAATTCTAATTCAACTCAATTCAATTTTATTTCCTCTTGACGTAGTTACTTAATTTAATTACAAACATTTGTAATTGCTGGCGATGTTTCTATTGTAAAGTAAAAGTGCTTGAGTATGGTGACCAAATAAACCATTCGGTTTCCTAGTTGGCCCCCATGTTACCTATTGATGTTTCATTTGACACAGGCGAGGAAACAGAAAGAGGACGGAAACATAAAACTTAGTTGAAAATAATAATTGTAGTAAAACGAAATGTAGTAGAGGTATGGTGGACAAGTCGAGAGATAATCAGATTTAATTTCAATAGACATGATACTTTTCTCTTCTCACCTACGCTTCAACTTTTTCTTGCATTTTCAAAATTAACTTTTTCCCTCAGCCGACTAACTGCCTCGGGGTTTCCGAGGATGCTTTAACCCAGAACACAGTCTGATTTTTTGTCTTAGATTATATGTCAGCGCTTCACAATACGCCTGGTGGTTTCCAGGTCACCTCGCCGTATATCAAACCCTATGTAGTTTTTGTCATATTATGAAAATAGGCGGATAAATTATGATGATGATGAAGACTTTGTACTAATTTTAATTTTTCTTTTACTTAGGTAGGTAGGTAAGGCAAAGCCTCGTGCCTAGTGGTTCATTCTGCCGGAGCTTATCCCGCTATCTGTAGCATTAAGCAGCTAGGAATATTTCTACTCCCCCTGGATGGGATACTAGTCCATACCCATTTATACACCTGGGTGGAGAGAGGCAGTGTGAGAGTAAAGTGTCTTGTCCAAGAACATAACGCAGTGCCCCGGCCA